>CM049802.1:23380522-23461580 GCA_027422405.1 Ptychobarbus kaznakovi | reverse complement strand
CAATGGCTGCAATGTGTTTAAAAAGTTCAGTCTGACATTAAATGACACCGCGAGAAGACATGAATGAGAAAGTAAAGGGTACATGCAAGGTCCAACTCATCATTGCAAAATAAAACAGCCAACAACCCAACATAAAGTTGACCAGGTGACATATAAATCCACATATTACTTAATAAATAAATAAACGAATGACCATTAACACGGATTTATTTGATGCAGTGATACGAGTTGTGAAGCCTAATGTAGAAAACTGGCTGCCCTGTGAATGTAGCAACTGACCAATCATGCTCAAGTATCCTGTGTTCGATAAAAAAAAATCGATAAAAAAAAAAAATTGCCATATCGCACCATCCCTATGAGGGTAGAATCCACAGCTCAGTACTCACTACTCAATACTTCATGAGTACTTTTAAATAGGCTAATCTTTTACTCAAGAAGTATTTTTGGACAAGTACTTTTACTCTACTCGCACATACATTTTTCGGAAGGTAATGGTACTTCTACTTGAGTATGTTTTTTACAGTACTCTTTCCACCACTGCTTACAGGTGATGAGACTTTAAATGTTTTATTTTATTCAGCCGAGAGTGGGTTTGGTGAGTGCATCTGAGAGCTCGCACGATCGCGTCAACGTGACGGCACCTGACGGCAGCTCCGGTGGATCTTAAGATGAACGCGCAAATTATTTCTCCTTCTCCATCTCTGTGAGTGCATTAAAGCCATCATGATTATATAGAAACTCGATGTCCCGTGCTGTCCCTTTCCTGCAGCGCAGCTTTGAATGCGGTTGTGAATCATGACAATGTAAAGGAGTCAGTTCGCTATATATGCGGTTCTGACGGTCGTATAATAATAGAATGCTCTATGAAGTGATGTTACCATACTAGACCTTCTGCTCTAGAGTCTTGTTTTGTGTTAAACATGGCAAAAAAACAGTCTTAAGTAGGGGATAACTGCATGGCTCGTGCAATGGGCGTGGGCTAAAGGTGTGAAGCGTCGACGCACTCCATGCTAATCGGGTATTTTTTATAATCGACGTATCCGATGACATCGACGAATCGCTGCAGCCTAGTGCAGACTCAGGTGCACTTGAAGCAACATGGAGTTGCAGCGCTTATGCACATCTACGGTGCAGAATAATGTGCTTGAAGCCACATAAGTCTCAGTGCGTTCCACTCCACATGGTACAAAAAAGAGAAGAGAAATATGAGAGCAAACTCCAGCAAGATATAGTCATTTTATGTCAATCCCCAGACCTTTATCTTACACATCAAATACTATAATTGAAAATATCATCTTGGAGCGTTTTACCGTGCTGACTGTCATAACTGAACGTGATGTGCTGTCTGATGCTGAGCGGAGATGACTGACAGCTGCAGCAGACGGGAGATGAGTTTCTGTAAACTTAAATTTAACAATGTAAATATAATTATGTCCCTCATATGAAAACCAAACTGGTGCTCTTCTGTTTCTTTTTGGTGTATGACTCCCTTGTGCTGTTTAAAAAGCACAATAATCAGATCAAATAATCGTGATTAGGCAGTTATCTAATTATCGCGACAGGCCTAATAATGTGTGAAATGTTAAAATAAAACTTTGAAAAGGTTTCATAAAATTAAGACATGGCGATATATCTCATGCGATATGCATGCGCATCTGTCAGTAAAGCCGGCTCCGTGATTGCCGGTAAATCTCCATCACCTGTTTTCAAAATGATGGAATTTAATACACGAGCGTAGTTCACTGACAAACTTACGTAATATCACATTCATTAAGTGAAAGCGAGTCATCTGTGAGAATGACGCGATATTGCTTTACCCTACATAAAATTTAAACTCACATTTCAGCCTTCAAAATAGAAGAAAAGGGTTTTAAGTCAAATGATGAGTAATAAATGAGTTCATATGTATTTTTATCTGCCCAGAATAATTTCTAGATAATTTATTTTTGTTACATTTTTCTGAGTTGTAAATGTGTAATTCCACATAAGCTTGTTTTTCATCAACTGGCCAAAATTAACAGGCAGGGCTTGCAAATACATCAGATTTTTGGTCGATCAACACATTGCACACAAGTAAATAAATGTATAGTCTCTGAAATCCACTCTCTGTCATCAGGTGGCCGTATGGAACAGCAGGATTACAGCGTTCCATGCAAGCCCTTTAATTAGCTCATATTCATAAATTAATTTGTATAATTCCCGTAGCACTCTTTAAAATCTCCCTGCTTTCCGCCAAGTTTCACACAAAATGAAAACTACTCTGCTGCTGTGTGCACGTGAGACTTTTACTTAAAATTAGCTTGGTCAAAATGTTTTTACCCTAGTTGCTCAATCATGACATTCCAATACGGTTTTATTGATAATTAAAATACGAAACGGTAATACTAGCCGTGATCTGGATTTCATCATGATTTATCGTCAAACTGCGATTTTTTCCATCCCTAATAAGAAATCATTTTTAAAAACTTGCATATTCAGTGGAATCAACAGATTCCTGCAAGACAGCAGCAGCTTGTTGAGGCTGGGGAAATCTCAATCCAGCACCCGCACGCACCACACTGGAGCCCCTCAGGGCTGCGTTCTCTCCCCACTGCTCTTCTCACTGCTCTTGTCTCCCTCAACACGAATACCTGCACATCTAAAGACCCCTCCTCTGTCAGCCTCCTGAAGTTGCTGACGACACCACACTGATCGTCCCATTCAGACGTGACGAGTCTGCCTACAGACAGGAGGTTAAGGAGCTGGCTGTAAACTTAAGTCTTAACAACCTGGAATTAACACCGCTCAAAACAGTGGAGATGATGTTGACTTCAGGAAAACCCCCCGGCTCTCTAACTATCAGGAACACACGGTGACTGATCAGTGGAGTCATTCAGGTTCCGCCAACCACCATCTCCCAGACCTAAGTGGGAACATTCACATAGACTCCATTGTGAGAAAGCCAGCAGAGTTGTACTTCCTTCGCCAGCTGAGGAAGTTCAACCTACCACAGGAACTGCTGAAACATTCTACTCTCCATCATTGAAATCCTCTCTGCACATCATTAACTGTCAGGTTCAGTTCAGCTACCAAATCTGACCCAAAGACTACGGAGGTAGTCCGGATGCTGAGCGATATCGTTAGTTACAACCCTCCCAACTCTCCAGATTAACTTATCCAGAGTGACAAAAGGGCTGGCAAAATCACTCTGGACCCCCGCACATCCAGCACACTCCATTTTGAACTGCTGCCGTCTGTCCGACGCTACAGAGCTCTGAGCACCAGAACGACCAGACACAGGAACATTCTTTCTTCCCCCCAAGCATCATCTCATGAACACTGACATTAACGTGGAACACACAACACTATTTTACAACTATTTATTCACCCACATACATATATAAATATTGTTTTTAATTTTTTTCCAATTCAAAATTGCACGTCAGACCTGTACACACATGAATGTCTGTATTGCATGTGTTTTTGCAATTTATTACATTGCCATATTTGTAAATTATTTCTTGTTTGTCGTGTCCTGTCCCGTGCTGTCATTCTGTTGCCTGTGGAGCTTTCACTATAACAAATTCTCGTAATTGTAAACAACCTGCAATTAAGCTCCATTCCTATCTGATTCTTCCTTCTGATATTCCTTACAGCATGAAACTACTCTCACAAAAAACATTATTCAGGATGTGTTACGTAATTGTGGAATTTGAAAGAGTTGCCGATTTCTTAATTGGTTTAATATGTGTCTTTAAGATTATTTACCAAACAGTACTAAAAGCAAATAATTTCTTACGCAACAAATTTTTTTAACTATCCAAAATACGCTAATTAAACTGTAGTGTTTTTTCTGTATGTTTTGTGTTACTGTATATCAGACTGGCTCAGTTCTCAAACTGTTCTGTGCCTTTCCACCAAACAAAAGGGGGTTTCAATCTGGAAAGATCAGTTCACCTCCGGCCATAAAAACTGCTGGTCTCGAACGGCACAGGGGAGCAGAAATGCTGGAACTGTCTATGATAGTCCCATTGAGCAATGAAATTACCTTGCACTGCACTACTCTAACGTCTAAACATAAAACAGAGAGAGATGCGACCTGCAAGAGAGAATGAATCATCAGGTTCAGTTTCAATAGCAGCAAAGACAGAACAGAACATCAAGAGTTGATGAGAGCTGCCGGACACATGAATCACACCGTACTTTAAACAGAGCAACAGAAGTGGCAAACTGCCTACAAAAAAAAACACAAGTGTTTGTTTTAGACTGGTTATAGTCATATAAACAACATGTACTGTAGGAAGTTAAGTTATCATTCATTTCTCAAGTCTGTGTAAACACAGCGATTTCATCTGTTTGAGCACCAGAACTGGCTGACAATTTTTTTTTTTTAATTTCCAATTTAAAATAAAATCCACATTTGAATGCAAAACGTTGCATTAGCATTTTAGGTGTGCGTCAGGCAGCCTTATCAGTGGCGCACGAGATGCGATGAAGATGTAGGTAGGTGTTATTAAATTTGAATGCTTCTTTTAGCCTATACAGTAGGCTGTGCGATATGACGATATATATCGGATGGACAAAATAAAAAGTCTATCGTTTCATATTATGTTCTATCGTTTATTTCGGTGGTGTCGCAAAATACATTGTTTACGGTAATACCTTTTCATCATTTGAGTGACTGTAAACTTTATACGCTGCCCACCACGGGGCATGAAGGAGACAGAATGACCAGCCAGGACAAAACCAGAGCTCGTTCCTAAATGACGGACTACATCTGTAGCATGGTCACCGCGTTTTTAAGCACTGCAGTTTTAAAACAACCGATTTTTAAAGCCGTTGAAACTCAAACAACAGACCTATGTGCGTGCGCCGTCTCTTTCTGTGTAGAGAGGAACGTGCTTTTTCTTTTTTGCTGACTTTGAACAATTACATAAACACACTTATATGCACCAGAATCCCCGTCTTTGCAAGTATCCTCAAACACAGCGATTTAGGTCCTAAGAGAGAGTAAACGGCAGAAATAGAAAACGCATATGTCACAGTAATTTAGCTATATTGGATCCGACTTCAGTCTTAAAGGGAAGCTGTCCAATAGTCCTGTCTGCCGTTCATGTTAATCATAGCACACTGATAGAAAATCTCTCGCTGCTCTTGACTAAATCACTTTTGTAACTTTAATGAGAATAAATATAAAATAACAATAATAATGATATATTTATATGTATATGTATAGAATCTATACATAATACACGTGTTAATTATATCTATCACAGATAGATAGATATAATTAACGCAGTGAAGACTAATTAATTTACACAATGTATGTAGCGTTTCTTATTTATTTTAGTTTTTGTCCTATTGCTTGAAATTAGTTTCTTATCCTTATTTAATCACTGACTGTTTATTTATCTTCAGTGAGGTTGAGTTTTTTTTCTCTCTCTCGCTTTAGGCTTGTATTAGTTTGATATTGACATTGGTGACAAGGATTATAAAAATTATATGGTATCAAAGATTTTTATATAATAAATACCTCTTTAAAAGAAAAAAAATCCCTATATCATGATATATATTGTTATCGGATATAAAATTTGTCATATCGTGATATAAGATTTAGGTCATATTGTCCACCCCTACTTTCCAGTTCAACCACTGGATACGTTGTTCCATTTAAAATACTGCGGAAAAAGAGAGCATCAATGCGGAGATGATGTTGTTTACGTCAAAACTGGAACCAAGCCGTTCACACAGAACTTTATGGCAGGACGGGTCTCTCCCCATTCCACTGCATCTCATATTTTTTTTTGTTAAGTAACGTTGCTCTTTGGGATTGGTTTTCTGTGCTTTGTATTAAACTGTGTATATACATTATGCTTTTTGTTTCGGATTCTTTTAACAACTTAAAATAATGTTTAACCATATATTATTAAACATTATGCACGTTTTTCAAAGATAGCCGTGTTATTTTATGCTTTGAAGAACCGTAGATTAATAATAATTTACTCGATGCGCCCTCTTGTGGCCTCAGGAGAAAAGCCAAAAGCTTTTTTCCCTCTAACTGAAATTATGCCTTTTTTAAATTCGAATAATATTAGAATTTTGATAATATTTAGGTACAAAATTCGAATTAATTTTTTCAGTCATTTTGACAGCCCTACTGACAATATTGATTTCTCAATCATAATCGACTGTCATTTTAATGAACTGATATCAATTCTTCAAGAATGGATCTTTTAATCTACGACATTTTCAAATGCCTGAACAAAACGTCATTAAACATTATTTGTAGTAAGCCTTCTATCTAGGGCTGTGCGATATGAAGATTTTTGATAGTGGATGATAAAAATGTCTCCACGATCTGCTTTTGGAGAAATATCGTAGTAGTAGTAGTAGTAGTAGCCCTTTATTGTCACTAGTCACAGGTACCAGTGAAATTAGCCATCAACCATAGCCATCAACCATCAACCAATAGTATCGTGCTACAGCGCACATTCTTTCAGTTGTAGTTCTGATCGCCTACGCCTCATTATACAACGCCACATACATTCACATCCGTGTTAACTCAGCGGTAGAGTTACTCTCACGGGACAATGCACTTATTCGCAGCCACAAAAGTACATAATTCGCGTGTGTTTTAAAGCCTTGCCAGTTAAGCTTTTCATTCGCGCGTTGGTCTGACGTGTGCTTTTTTTGAGCCCGCACACCTGAAGCGCGCACCCTAAAACGCCTGTCTAATAGCACCTGATTCTCAACCAAGTTATCTTTTGCGCAAATACTTTCAAAACACACAAGGTTTACATAGACTCAGTTGGTTAGGTCTAAAATTAAAGTAAACAGTAGAGAGAGAAACGGATGCGTGCCTGTATTAGATGCGTGCAGATCTTAAAGGGACAGCAGGCTACTAAACATGCTGCCGACTGAAATTAAAGGGATAGTTCACCCAAAAATGTAATTTCTGTCATTATTTACAAAATATGCCTTTTGTACCTGAAAATAAAACACTGCTTGTTTTATTTGTATATTATGTGTATATTTGTTCTTATTTTTTAATAACAAAGATAAAATAATGACAAAAGATTTTTATCTAAATATTTGGTCTAAATATCCACCATTCTTTTTTATATTTGTTACCTTGAAAGGCTTTGTCTACAACAGGGAAATTAGTTTGGCTGCATTGCTCAGACAAAACAGTAAAACCAACATGACAAAGAACCGTGATAAAATTGTGAAATTTCTAAAAGAAATTGTGATATTATATTTTTGCCATATCACCCACCCCTACTTCCATCCAATAATTCCCAATAAACTTTTTGTTATGTTCGACATGAAACAAAGTCTCAGTTTCAAATTCAGCCCAATTTAACAAAAATTCAAATAACACCCACTGTATTGATGCTCTTTGATGTGGTGTGAAAGATCGATGTGAGCTCCTCAATTCAAGTGGCAGCGAGAGAATACATGATCCTGTTCCTCTTTACAACTAGTTATAGCACAAAATTAATGTGGCCGAATACTGGACACAGTTTTGCACGTTTTTTCCCCCATGTTTTTTTTTTTTTAACCATTGCATAAATTAAATAGCCATAATATATGTTTTCCTGTTTTGTCTTGCTTTTCAAAGAAATAAAAAATCAATTACAAAACAACAATTTAAAAATATTTACTTAACGCTGAATTTCTTTTAACATTCAAGCAGACATTGGGCTATACCAACAAAGCACAATTTGACTTAAAGTTAATAAGTTATAATAATATTATAATAATTTGTGTGACCACTTTCTTGAATCAGGCAAGTATATTTCACTGTACAAAAAAAATGCAGCCTGGCTGAGCAGATGATAATTATTTTAAAACATTAGAAAATATTACAGATCCCAATTCGAACACTACGTGTGAATTTTATAATAATTTTATCATTATTATTGTCTTACTTTTTATTTTATTTGACAGAACAACAGCAAAATTGCAATACAAAATGTATAAATGTTGATGGAGTAGACTACTTCCTTTTTCTCAGCTTTTATTTTTGGCAGACACCAACAGGAAGCTTCTTTTTGAGAACAACAGCAGATTTATAAATGATTCTCATCACAAATTTGGGAAGATGTTTGTTGCACTTTTTCAGACACTTTTAAATGCTTCCACATTGACAACATATTCTGTTGCAGTACTTGCCTCTATTTTATGGCATCACGTCATTGTTCAGTCCAATTTATTCTATCTTTTCGCTTATTTTAATTTTAGCTGCCAAACATTCCGTGTATCCCTAATATTAACTCTTGAAACTGTACTTTACATTTTTTTTACATAAACACACATAAAAATATGGTTCTTTAGTTGTTCTTTGTGGTGGTTGGAGTGTTATATAGCACTAGTACCGTAATAAAGATCCTGTTAAAGCCAGTATGGTTCTTCAGTGGTTCTATGGGTTGCTATATAGCACTAGTACCGTAATAAATCCTTTAAAGCCAGTATGGTTTACTTCATGGTTCTTTGGATTGCTATATACAGTAGTACTGTAATAAAGATCCTGTTAAAGCCAGTATGGTTCTTCGGGTTGCTATATAGCACTAGTACTGTAATAAAGATCATGTTAAAGCCAGTATGGTTCTTCAGTGGTTCATTGGGTTGCTATATAGCACTAGTACTGTAATAAAGATCCTGTTAAAGCCAGTATGGTTTCTTCCATTGCTATATAGCACTAGTACTGTAATAAAATCCTGTTAAAGCCAGTATGGTTCTTCGGTTTGCATATAGCACTAGTACTGTAATAAAGATCCTGTTAAAGCCAGTATGGTTCTTCATGGTTATTTTGGTTGTTATATAGCACTAGTACCGTAATAAAGATCCTGTTAAAGCCAGTATGGTTCTTCAGTGGTTCTATTGGGTTGCTATATAGCACTAGTACCGTAATAAAGATCCTGTTAAAGCCAGTATGGTTCTTCAGTGGTTATTTGGGTTGCTATATAGCACTAGTACTGTAATAAAGATCCTGTTAAAGCCAGTATGGTTCTTCAGGTTGCTATATAGCACTAGTACTGTAATAAAGATCATGTTAAAGCCAGTATGGTTCTTCAGTGTTCATTGGGTTGCTATATAGCACTAGTACAGTAATAAAGATCCTGTTAAAGCCAGTATGTGTCTTCAGGTTGCTATATAGCACTAGTAACTGTAATAAAGATCCTGTTAAAGCCAGTATGGTTCTTCCAGTTGCTATATAGCACTAGTACTGTAATAAAGATCCTGTTAAAGCCAGTATGGTTCTTCGGGTTGCTATATAGCACTAGTACTGTAATAAAGATCCTGTTAAAGCCAGTATGGTTCTTCAGTGGTTCATTGGATTGCTATATAGCACTAGTACTGTAATAAAGATCCTGTTAAAGCCAGTAGGTTTCTTCGGGTTGCTATATAGCACTAGTACTGTAATAAAGATCCTGTTAAAGCCATATGTTCTTCAGTGGTTATTTGGTTTGCTATATAGCACTAGTACCGTAATAAAGATCCTGTTAAAGCCAGTATGGTTCTTCAGTGGTTCTATGGGTTGCTATATAGCACTAGTACCGTAATAAGATCCTGTTAAGCCAGTATGGTTCTCAGTGGTTATTTGGGTTGCTATATAGCACTAGTACTGTAATAAAGATCCTGTTAAAGCCAGTATGGTTCTTCAGTTGCTATATAGCACTAGTACTGTAATAAAGATCATGTTAAAGCCAGTATGGTTCTTCAGTGGTTCATTGGGTTGCTATATAGCACTAGTACTGTAATAAAGATCCTGTTAAAGCCAGTATGGTTCTTCCAGTTGCTATATAGCACTAGTACTGTAATAAAGATCCTGTTAAAGCCAGTATGGTTCTTCGGTTGCTATATAGCACTAGTACTGTAATAAAGATCCTGTTAAAGCCAGTATGGTTCTTCAGTGGTTATTTGGGTTGCTATATAGCACTAGTACCGTAATAAAGATCCTGTTAAAGCCAGTACGGTTCTTCCGGTTGCTATATAGCACTAGTACTGTAATAAAGATCCTGTTAACCTAGTATGGTTCTTCAATAGTTGATTGGGTTGCTATATAACACTAGTACTGTAATAAAGATCCTGTTAAGCCAGTATGGTTCTTCAGTAGTTCATTGGGTTGCTATATAGCACTAGTACCGTAATAAAATCATGTTAAAGCCAGTATGGTTCTTCAGTGGTTCATTGGGTTGCTATATAGCACTAGTACTGTAATAAAGATCCTGTTAAAGCTAGTATGGTTCTTCAGTGGTTGATTGGGTTGCTATATAACACTAGTACTGTAATAAAGATCATGTTAAAGCCAGTATGGTTCTTCAGTGGTTAATTGGGTTGCTATATAGCACTAGTACTGTAATAAAGATCCTGTTAAAGCTAGTATGGTTCTTCAGTAGTTGATTGGGTTGCTATATAACACTAGTACTGTAATAAAGATCCTGTTAAAGCCAGTATGGTTCTTCAGTGGTTCTTTGGGTTGCTATATAGCACTAGTACTGTAATAAAGATCCTGTTAAAGCCAGTATGGTTCTTCAGTGGTTCTTTGGGTTGCTATATAGCACTAGTACTGTAATAAAGATCCTGTTAAAGCCAGTATGGTTCTTCGGGTTGCTATATAGCACTAGTACTGTAATAAAGATCCTGTTAAAGCCAGTATGGTTATTCAGTGGTTCTTTGGATTGCTATATAGCACTAGTACTGTAATAAAGATCCTGTTAAAGCCAGTATGGTTCTTCGGGTTGCTATACAGCACTAGTACTGTAATAAAGATCCTGTAAAGCCAGTATGTTCTTCAGTGGTTCTTTGGATTGCTATATAGCACTAGTACTGTAATAAAGATCCTGTTAAAGCCAGTATGGTTATTCGGGTTCTAATAGTACGTAATAAAGATCCTGTTAAAGCCAGTATGGTCTTCAGTGGTTCTTTGGGTTGGTATATAGCACTAGTACCGTAATAAAGATCCTGTTAAAGCCATATTGTTCTTTCAGTGTGTTTCTTTGGGGTTGTATATAGCACTAGTACCGTAATAAAGATCCTGTTAAAGCCAGTATTTCTTCAGTGTTCTT
Source organism: Ptychobarbus kaznakovi (assembly GCA_027422405.1). Classification (NCBI taxonomy): domain Eukaryota; kingdom Metazoa; phylum Chordata; class Actinopteri; order Cypriniformes; family Cyprinidae; genus Ptychobarbus; species Ptychobarbus kaznakovi. Next base: position 23,450,529 of record CM049802.1, on the reverse strand, counting down.
TGTTGGTATATAGCACTAGTCTGTAATAAAGAGCCTTTAAAGCCATATGGTTCTTCAGCGTTCTTCGTGATTATGATTAAGTTGCTATATACACAACTGCTGTTTAAATAACCTATTTCCTGAAGATAATGTGGTTCTCAATCTGTTTGCCCCCAAGACCCCACATAAGGAAATATTTCAGAGGCCCTACATGAGACTTTTTGATTCGACTCAAAACAGCTTTTGCCATTGTAATAAATGCCCATTCATAGCAAACATATGAGAGTGGAGTTACATATCTAAAATCTAAGGAAACAGGTGAAGACAGGTAAAGCAGTTCCCCTATGATTACGAGCCAATTAACTACCTTTAGTGGTATTCTAGGGCTGAACGATTTTGGAAAATAATCTACTTGCAATTTATTTTTTACCAATATTGCGATTTAATATGCAAATGTTTTTAAGCTCTTTATATTCTGTATTATTCAACAAAGACAAGTAATACATCATTGTATAGTATGCAGTGTTGGGCACGTTACTTTAAAAAAGTAATTAGTTATATTACTAGTTACTTCTCACAAATACTAACTGAGTTGCATCATTATAAAATAAACCAATTACCAGGAAAAGTAACTATTGTTCAAATATGTAAAATGTTCAAATAACTTGGATGTCCCAATATTAAATATGTTAAATTAATAAAATGGTCACTAAATAGAATAAATTATTATTATAAAACATTGTTCATATAATCTACACAATTTTTATGTTTCTGTGGGACAAAGTGAGAGACCCCTATTAAAATTCAATTGATTATTGTAAATATTAATCAACCCTCTATGACACCTTGGCAATAGAATCACCATTGGCTTGAATTTTTTTGTTTACTCACCAATTAACATTTAATTATCTGATATACTAATATACAGTGAGGAAAATAAGTATTTGAACACCTGCTATTTTGCAAGTTCTCCCACTTAAAATCATGGAGGGGTCTGAAATTGTCATCGTAGTGCATGTCCACTGTGAGAGACATAATCTAAAAAAAAAAATCCAGAAATCACAATGTATGATTTTTTTAACTATTTATTTGTATGATACAGCTGCAAATAAGTATTTGAACACCTGAGAAAATCAATGTTAATATTTGGTACAGTAGCCTTTGTTTGCAATTACAGAGGTCAAACGTTTCCTGTAGTTTTCACCAGTTTGCACACACTGCAGGAGGGATTTTGGCCCACTCCTCCACACAGATCTTCTCTAGATCAGTCAGGTTTCTGGCCTGTCGCTGAGAAACACGGAGTTTGAGCTCCCTCCAAAGATTCTCTATTGGGTTTAGGTCTGGAGACTGGCTAGGCCACGCCAGAACCTTGATATGCTTCTTACAGAGCCACTCCTTGGTTATCCTGGCTGTGTGCTTTGGGTCATTGTCATGTTGGAAGACCCAGCCTCGACCCATCTTCAATGCTCTAACTGAGGGAAGGAGGTTGTTCCCCAAAATCTCGCAATACATGGCCCCGGTCATCTCTCCTTAATACAGTGCAGTCGCCCTGTCCCATGTGCAGTAAAAACACCCCCAAAGCATGATGCTACCACCCCCATGCTTCACAGTAGGGATGGTGTTTCTTGGGATGGTACTCATCATTCTTCTTCTCCAAACACGTTTAGTGGAATTATGACCAAAAAGTTCTATTTTGGTCTCATCTGACCACATGACTTTCTCCCAGACTCCTCTGGATCATCCAAATGGTCATTGGCAAACTTAAGTCGGGCCTGGACATGTGCTGGTTTAAGCAGGGAACCTTCCGTGCCATGCATGATTTCAAACCATGACGTCTTAGTGTATTACCAACAGTAACCTTGGAAACGGTGGTCCCACTCTTTGCAGGTCATTGACCAGCTCCTCCCGTGTAGTTTCTGGGCTGATTTCTCACCTTTCTTAGGATCATTGAGACCCCACGAGGTGAGATCTTGCATGGAGCCCCAGTCCGAGGGAGATTGACAGTCATGTTTAGCTTCTTCCATTTTCTAATGATTGCTCCAACAGTGGACCTTTTTTCACCAAGCTGCTTGGCAATTTCCCCGTACCCTTTTCCCCCAGCCTTGTGGAGGTGTACAATTTTGTCTCTAGTGTCTTTGGACAGCTCTTTGGTCTTGGCCATGTTAGTAGTGGATTCTTACTGATTGTATGGGTGGACAGGTGTCTTTATGCAGCTAACGACCTCAAACAGGTGCATCTAATTTAGGATAATAAATGGAGTGGAGGTGGACATTTTAAAGGCAGACTAACAGGTCTTTGAGGGTCAGAATTCTAGCTGATAGACAGGTGTTCAAATACTTATTTGCAGCTGTATCATACAAATACATAGTTAAAAAATCTTATACATTGTGATTTCTGGATTTTTTTTTAGATTATGTCTCTCACAGTGGACATGCACCTACGATGACAATTTCAGACCCCTCCATGATTTCTAAGTGGGAGAACTTGCAAAATAGCAGGGTGTTCAAATACTTATTTTCCTCACTGTATATATATATATATATAATATATATATATAAGCTTATGTTTGTACAATGTTACAGTTTTTTATATCTCACTTAGCATCAGTCAGTCGAACATTATATGATATTATGTAATTTAACATTAAATTTTAGCATTGATAGAATTTTAGTAAAAATAACCATGTATGAATGCATTCGTGTCATTTTGTCTGAACTTAGGACTAGGGGTCGTCCGATTATCGGCGCCGATATTAAGCATTTTTACGATTATCATATCGGCCATTTAAAAACAGATTTGCCGATAATTTTTTTATTTTTTATTATGCAAACAAACATACTATTTACAGTGACATTATTTATTGGTGAATAAATAATACAGGTGAAATTATTTAATTTTTAAATGCACTATTTGGCTCCGATGCAGCCTGTCTGAGCTCAACACTCTGTGGCCTAGAGCAATCTCCGCCCACCGCTCATCTGATATGTAGGGAGTCACGAGTCCCGACCAATCAACGCGGAAAACTGAAGGCAGTCTCACACCGAGAGCACTTGCTAACTGGAGCTGCGTCAGTGATCACGCATCAGTTGTCTCTCAAAGTAAGGCAGCAGCAGACGTTGCTGAAGTTGCAATAAATCACAATCCACTACACTGAAGTTGCAAAACACCTCAATATAACCTATGATGTCCGCGATGCGAAAATGCGGGAGGAATCGCGGACTGCAGTCATATAATGGAATTTACCGTATAACGCGGAATGTCATGGAATTTGTCGAAGTTTGGATGAATTAATCAAAAGTAGGTCAGTACACTTAAATCGACTCGCGCTATGGACTAGTATCTATAAATATTAAGCCGCAAAAACACTAAATTATGTATCCTGCATCTCTGTTAATGAATGACACAGACGTGCGTTTCATTTTACTGCACACATACATACTGAAGCGCATGTGACGCTCGCAGTGACTTCAGCGTCTGACGTCTCACTAAATGAGGACATAAATACATGAACAACAGCCCCAGAACTGCTCGAAGTCACTTCATGAGCATTGACCGTTTTCATTCGAGTAAAACGATCGTCATATCATATATACATAGGCTACAGAAACTTAAAAGGTCCTCATGGCAACCTGTCAAAATATAAGTTCGGTTTAGCCGAATATATTACTGTGGTGCAGTAAAATATACGTAATACAACTACAACAATTATACAACTTTTGTTGAGAATAATCACACAATACGCTATTTTTTCCATGTTTTAATTTTAATAGTAAACTCATTTGTTTGCCAAAAATAAAGTTGAACTCTCATTTGATTAAAAGATTGGATTGGGACTACTAATTGTTGCCCATTTTATTAGCTTATAAAACTTCAGGGAGCTATTACATTTTATTTCCATTATTTGTTCATTTGTTGCTTGTTGTTTACTTTAAGTTTTACAAAATGTTTACAGAATGCTTCTGGGTGATCCCTGCACTTATGTTATTATTAATATTAATGTTTATTTAATGTTGTTGTTATTAACAGTTTTCAGAATTAAAGACATGTTTAAAAGCATTTAAAGAACGTTTTTGTCAGAGTTCTTGTTATTATTATTTTGGCATGATTTTCATTTTTACACCAGACATGTAAATCGGTTCAAAATATCGGTTATCGGTCTACTTGATCTGTAATAATCGGTATCGGCCCTGAAAAACACATATCGGTCGACCCCTACTTAGGACTGGTGGTGGTGCTTAAGATATTTTTTGTCATTTAGTGTTTCTATAAAAAAGGGAAAAAACCTACAAATAATACTGATAAGATGACAAAACTACCACGAATTCTACTATTAATAACCATATAAAACGCACTAAGGATTATTGAGCTGCTGGATTCATGAATATTAATCAGGTTGGCTACATTCGCGCGAATTGATTCGCTGAAATCAAAACAACAATAGGTCGATAATAGGTGAACGCCAGCCAATGAGATTGTCGTTTGCGCATTAGCTCTGCACACTACAGGAGAAACCGTCAGTTCTTAAAAGCTGAAGTATTCCAAAGGAACTCCGTTATTTTGACAGGAAAATACAACAAAGGATATCGTTTACATGTAACGCGTCAATTTCTCATGTTATGAAAGACCCGCGACATGAAAACAACCCAATTGTGTCCCAATTGTGTGGGTCATCAAAGTACCACGAGAGCGGAAATCTCCTAATGCTTTCTCTCGCTGTACTTAGATGTCATACGATCATCATACATTACTTTCGCATGTCACGTGACAGGTTTTTTTCATATTGCAACATTATCGCAAATGCAATTAATCATTCAGCCATAGTATTAAGTAGGGCTAGGTGGTATATCGAGTTTGAACGATATATTGATATATTTGTATAAGCAATACGGTATGAAGCAATATCGTTAATATAGAAAAAACAAACATTTGACCCTCTATCAAATTTATTCTCTAACTGCTAGCTTTTCTTGTAAAACTAACACTAAGTTTAATTTTTCTATATATTACATACTAGTTTTCTTAAAAAAATTCAATAAAAAAAAAACCTTCCTACGTGTACTGTGTTAGGCTAACCAGGACTTGTAATAGCACTTGCATGTTGTTGCTCTTTTGTTGGTTTTGATTGCTTCTATAATGTCCTCATTTGTAAGTCGCTTTGGATAAAAGTATCTGCTAAATGACTAAATAAATAAATAAATATAGTTTGATACGAACGCATCTGGAAAAAAAAATCTATAGGGAGGAGGACACAGACTGAACTGCTGTGGAGAAAGTGCATAATACACTTTGTTTTAAACATGTGATAAGCTTTATATGAAGGGCTTTAAAAAACTTGTAAAATATAGTAGCCTATTTATTGTTTCAGTTTAAAGCGGCTCAGCCCGTCAGATGCTCTTACAGAAAGGCTGCGTGTGCCGCTGACAGAGACGCCCTGTTTTGAGCTATGTGCTCTTTTCCTAAATACATAACTTACATTTCACAGGTATATTCTCCATCTGTAAAGGTTAGAAATCCATGGAAATATGCCCACTTTGCGATTGTCTGCTAAACTTCACAGACTTCGTTCAGAACGATCGCCGCCGCCACACGCAAACAGACTGAGCTCAATGAAATGGGAGCGCAATAACTCTTACTAAAATGTACATTTTGCTGAAATATTTGTAGTTGGAAAATATAAATGTGACATATGTAGAATTTTAAACCTACAAATAAGTGTATTTGTATGATAGCACTAACTGTAAAGTGACTGTAATGAGGTAATCAAAATAACCTTTTACTCAATTAGTCTGTTTTTTTTTACTTTCATTTTTTAGTTTAGTAATTTTACTTCTGCTTTAAAAGCATTGTTTTTAGATTACAATGTTAGAATGTTATGTGATATTTAACCTTTTTATTAAAAAAGGTAACATTCACTTTATTTTTGTATTTATTTATTAATCAAAATACAGAGATATGTACCGCATACATAACAATCAGCCAAAAAATACAGAGAATATTTGTATTGAATATTTTTATATAGAATTTTTACTTATATCGCCCAGAACTAGTATCCCCATTTTTTTTTTGTAGAGTGCACGGTTACATAACAGGGCTCTAGACTAACTTTTTGCACTGGGTGCACTGGTGCGCCTAACTTTTTTTCTTAGGTGCACCAGCACAAAGTTAGGTGCACCCCAATTTTCATATAGGCAATTATTGAACTAGTAAACAATTAACTAACAATCTGGTCAACATAAAGTTCTTTATTTGAAGCACAATTCTACAAGAAAGGTAACTTACTGAAAAAGTGAATGGTGCTTAAAGTGCTTCACTAAGCTAATATTTAAACTTAAAAACATCTCAAGATAAATTAAATAAAAGAACATCTAAATTAAGTGTTTTAAGGGCTTAAAACTGAACATCTCATGGACTATCCTCCATTGCAGTCACATGACCCTCGATGGCCAACTCCTGTAGTTTGGCCTTCTTGATCTTTGGGCCTCGCTAAACCAGCTGACCACGCTCTCTCTAGCATCAACATCTTCCAGACTTGACCCCTCTACACTGAGTCTTATCAGATCTTCCACTGTGTCTGAATGAAGGGATGCTCTAGTGCAGTGCTTCTCAAACCCTCCCCTTGAAACCTATAAAAAAATCCAGTGCCCCCATCCCCACCTCAGACTACCAAATCATTTCACTAAACTTATGAAAAAAAAAGTATTTACAGAAAAACAATCTGTTATGTTCTGTCTAATTGTCTCTGTGCTCATACTGTATTTTAATGCAGCCAAATTCTCAATAAAACTGTTTTACTTTACATATTTTACTGTTTCTTTTGTCAGTCAACGGGAATGAATATGAAATAGTGACTGAAAACGCAGCCCTTTAAGAATTCATAACCAGCTCTCCCAAGAAGTGTCTGCACAAAAAACTAATTTATATTTTTAATTGATCCGTTGTCTGATGAAAATCAAACAATATACAATATAAGAGAAGACAAAGACAATTCCTGTGCTGTGATTTCAGCTATATTTGCATGTAAACTTAGAGAAGCAATAATATCTGTTTAAAACTGAACATGCTGCTCCTCTCAGACCAGTCTCTCGAGGATTTCGCGGGACTTTTTTCAGATTTGTGCGGCCTAAAATGACTGATATTGCTGCGGCTTTTCTCAAAATTGCGTTTCTTATTGTTTTGCAGTGAAAATATACCACAGACAACATTCTCAATACTGTTATGACTTTTCTGACTCGAGACCCATTGTAGGGCTCCAGACTAGCATTTAAGGACACCAGCACCAGTGCCTTTAAGTTCTACAGAACCAGCACCTGACAGTAAAGCACTCACCCTAATCGCTCATGTACATCTCGGAGATGTCTATTTGATGTCTGCATTTACATATTCAAGAGGTATTTTTAAGAGTGTTTTGCTCTATCTGCAATACGTCTCTAATATGTTTCCAGTCAGATGTCAAATAGAGATTTATTAAATGCATGTAAAAACTGCTTCTGAGACGTTTATCAGATACACAGATGTTTCCCAGATCTTTAGCAGACGTCTTACAGATATACTTGTGCTGTCTGGGTAGTTGAGATGCAGTTCAAAATTAACTTTAATTACTGTCATTCATAATGTCTAAATATAATTTAATAAATACAAAATATATATAGATATATTAGGAAGTGGGAAATGGCTGATAAGCCTATAACACTTCTCTGCAGCCCATCTAATAGTGGTAATTTAATGTATTTTTTAAGTGTTTGCTTTCCTACATTATGAAACTTTTTGTTTTATAAATGGGGCAACCATGAAGGATGAACAAATAATGTCATCACATTCAAAATAACTTTCACATTCCAAATTTGGTAATACTTTAAGCTTTGAAGTGCTGGGAAAAGTTGTGTGAAGCATTTAAAAACACTTTAAGACATTAGACCATTTCTGCCACAAGTTGTTCCTGTAGTTATGTTAAATCCATGGTGAATGGTGGTGATGTGTTTATTGAACAATGTTTCTCTGGTTTCCACATCAGTGGCATTTGTTCTGATGTCTGTAGCTTTAACAATTCTGTGCCAAATTGAATGCTTCTCACAAGATTTGACTGAGATGTTATTGATTCCGCGGTGAATTCGACTACTTCTTCACTGTATCTCCCAGCACTGTGTATAACGGTGTCGCGTGATCGAGAGCAGCCCGCGGCTCCTGCTTGAGCAGATAAATGGTCTGCGCCGTATAGCAAAACAAGTACGCGGATTTGTTCCGCTTTCGGTTCGTTTGTCCGATGTAGCTTGTAAAACGGGCATGAAGAGAACGCAAAGCTGTTTATTGCATTTTTGGAACTGAAGAACACCTTTCTTTGACTGAATGTGCATTGCGATGACGTCACAGGACGCGTCTAAACGCAAAATCCTGTGGAAATCTGTGGCAATTTGGAAAAATTGCGCAAATACGAGTTTGCTTGATTTTGGCGATAAATTCAGCGATCACAAATCCCGGAGGACTGTCAGACGCTCACTGAAACAAGCAGATTCAGAGAAAGATCAGCTGCATCTCTATTCTCACCTCTCTCTCTGTCTGTTCTGACTGCAGCAGCACACGCATCTTCAAACGTACACACATGTACAGGAATATCTGGACCACGGCCAATAAGAGGGGGGTGCGCCCTTCACTATCTCTGATTGGTTTAGACCACGATATGAGCCTAATGTGTCTGTTGTTGTACAGCAGAGAGACTTTCTGATAGCGGAGACTATTGTTTTTTTTCTCGAATGGCTGGACGCACCAGTGCGACCTCAGATTTTTTTTAGTCGCACCCTTGAGAAATTAGGTCGCACTCTAGAGCCCTGCATAATCAATATATTTTTACTTAACTTGATGTATTAATTAATATATGTGTGAATCTCATCTGTCATAATGTTTGTTTCAATGACGAATTACAAAAGAAACAATCATATAATTGATATGTTTTTTTATACAAACTCTTGTAAATGTTAAATGTAAACTTAAATGTTTGTATACATCTTTTTTCACTGAGTGTTAATTATTATCCAGAAACAAATAGCAATTGAATTTAATAGTTTGGACTATGTTGTTAATTGTAACCTTTAATAGTTATAGTAATTTACCAACCTGCATAGATTACAGCATTGTTTCCACTTAAGAAAAACTGACATGCAAATGTAAATTAATCAATACTAAATCATATTGGAAGGTTGTGAAATGAAATCATGAAATCTGTGTCAATACTCAGACATACCAAACACTGGCCGAGATCAGACTCTGGCTCCAGAACAGAAATAATTCTGGTCATAAAGTGATATCACATATATTGTAGCGGACTGACTGGTGCTGGGGTGGCAACTTATAAATTATTTATAAGTAAAATAAAAAAATACTGTAAAGTCAGTTCTACATAGGATTCTCATAGATTAAAAAAAAATAACCTTGTGAACCCTTTCGAGTCAAGAAAACAAAACAAGAATAAACCAGTTTAACTTGCTTAGGGTATTATTTCAACTTGCCCTCCTTTCTTAATACACACAAAATATAATTCACACTTATTTTACAAGAAACCATTCAGAAAAATATTCTAAACAAACAAAAAAAATTTATGTACATATTCTCAAAAATCATTTCAACGTCATCAAATAAACTCTTTGCACAACTAACCTAGAGGTACCTCTTTTACCCTGAACATAATATTTAAACAGCTTAAATAGGTGAAATTTACCCAAACGTTTTGTAAGGACAGCAATTATCTTCACTTGTTTTCACCAATTCACATCAATACTTGAATTTGAACCAGAGCTCCAGAGCCTAAATGGTTAATTCAACAGTTTTACAAACATGATTCACCTCAGACAGTTCAAGCATTCAATGATTCAAGTTAAACAGTTCAAACTTCAATGATTCAATTCAACCAGTTCAGAGATTCATTTCAAACAGTTTGAAAACAGTGATTCAATTCAATTAGTTCAGAGTCATTTCCAACAGTTCAAACTATCGTTGTCTCCATTTCAGCAGTTCAGAGGTTCAATTCAAACATCCACTGATTCAGTACAAACAGTTCAAAATATTGGTGTCTCAGTTCTAGCAATTCAGAGGTACAATGATTCAATTCGATCAGTTCAAACGTTCAATGATTCATTTCAAACAGTTTGAAAGCTCACGCTAACCTCAAATAAAATTCAATGAGCACTGATTATTCACTGTTCAAAGATTCAGTCAACTCTCTTTTACTTTTAAAAAAGAGAGGCTAAGATTCAGAAGGGGAGAGCAACAAATATTACAGTTCCTATCATTTCCCACTAGTTCAATTCCGTCCAATTCTGATTCAGTCAAGATTCGGCTAATGCATGATTAGTTTTTCCAACGACATCCAAACAGTCTTTGAAGCATTTGGGCATGATAACCGGCTACCCACAAGAAGAATATAAGCAGCGAAATACTTGTTCATCCCGTAGCGTCAGTCATGAAGATTCAGCCGCTGTTTATAAATCGGTAAGTTCAGAACCATTCTGTAGTCGTTGTCAGTTCGATTCTGTAGATACTTCAGAAGGAGTTAGATCAGCTCTCACAGTACTAAGATTCTAGATAGTTAATCCACTTCTCATCGTTAGCTTCTACAATCAGACATCAGACCAGCTCAGGGTAGCAAGGCCATAATTGCCGCTCACCAGGCTCTAAAACCCAGGTGTACAGACACTTCCTTTTTATCTTCTTTGCTGCACAAATCAGCTATGTTTTTAAAACACATCGCCCTCGTGTGGATATTTTTAGTGACTGCTACTAGCTTGTCACAATATGACATATATATATATATATATATATAAAAATAAAACAAAAACATAACAATAATGAAATACATTACACATTTGGATATGCTGTTAAACTGATAACAAAATTCTCACACAAGTAAGCAATTGCATAAGCCATGACGTGGCTATAAATATAACTGAACACATATCAACAACTTGCTTGAGGCATCTGTTTGTAAAGTGCCATTTCCAGCTCAAAATGTCTACCAAAACCATGTAATGGTGAGGCTGCACTGCTGACACCAATCCACTGATAATAAAAAACTGTAAATAATTAGCTGAGATTAAGCAGTCAGCACGTTTACTAGTGATTACAGTTGCTTGTGTGTTTCATATGAAACATTTGTTTGCCTTTTGCACTTCCGCAGGAAGTTAAACACTTTGACTTCCCTGTAATTGCACTGCTAAATTTATTCAAAAGTGTTGCTGCGGTTCACAGACTCTGATTCAGCACAGAACACACTATGCATACTGTTTGTTTCTATAGTGTGCTGTTGGGCCTCCACTAATAAGCCTCTTTCAACAGAACGTCACTCCCTGTTCTCTTCTCTGTCGGCTGGAGCAGCTTTAAGCACCAGACTAATGTGCCCTATGGAAACCCTGGGACAGCAGATGTGAAATAACCCCTTGCACCCAGAGCAGGATCAAGGACAGCAGACCTAATCTAGATCCTTCATCGGCCAAGCTGATTGGAAGTGTCACACTGTCACCAGGACAGCTCAGCTGCTGCCTCACATGTGATCAAAATAAGTAGGCATGTTCAAAGAATCACATGTTGAGTTTCATTAAAAGTGTTGCATTATTGGTAATAAATGTACACAGACCTGCCAACCTTGGAAAATATTTTTGAGTACCACCGGGGTCCTAATCCAACTGAAACCTCTAGTGTATTAAATGCGACCTTGAGCCAAAAAACTCATACCAAACTAAACCAATGACTTGTGCATATGGGTAGAGTCATTCATACACTTTAAAACTGTCGCAACAGAGTTGGAAATACAATTTTAAATAAATTAATCTGTTTCCATCTTCGTTGCCACAGTGTTGAAGTGCCTTTTTTGTTCTAAAGAATGGGGTGTCTCAATACTCCATATGTGTACAAGCATTGGTTTAGTGATGAACTTTTCTCATCTGTATAAAGACACCATGTCAGCTGATTAGGACTTGGCTTTCTCAACAGTAGTTCTCACTGACTGCATCATCATTTCTCTTTGATTCTTGCCTTATACACAGAGACACTGTCATGTTAGAATAGAAAAGGGTCCTGTCCAAACTGTTGCTATAAAATTGGAAGCACACAATTCTGTGGCAGGTCTGTCAGTACACAATAACATATTTGTTGCCAGTTACACAAAAGGAACATTTCATGCGATTCCATAAAAGTATTTACCACATCTCCTTCATGCTGTGATTTAAAAAGTTTTATTTAAGCTTTAAAGTTGTCCTTCCAATGTAGGTGTTTCTATAAATATGCAGGTGTTTCAAGGACACGTTGTTCGCTTGGCTGATCATGAAAACCTTATACTGAAGTCAGAAATCATATTTACATGGATGATTTGAGGATCAGTCATCAACAGTGAAAAATGATGTGCCAAACATGCATGACAACATTAATGAAACCCTATCCTAATCTACTAAAAGCAAAACAAACAGATTATATTTTCTCTATAGCTCTCCAGGTGTCACTGACGGGGGGAACAGAGAATGTAAATACAAAAATCAATTACCAATTAACCACTGACTGTACTTATTAAACAAAGGGCTTCTGTAAAGTTTAGTTAAACTTAAAAATGTAAGACTTTTTTTAAGAGCAAGTAAATTAAAGGAGACACAACAACACGTTCTAGTGTAAAATTCTAGGAGCAGACAATGAGTTGTATTAAAAAGTTCCCCAATGTAAATGTCTTAAGATCCTCAAATCAGATATATTTACTTCAGAAGCAAAATAAGATCCATCAAACCGAAGTGAGTAAATGACTCAAACAAGAATGATTATTGCTAAATGGGCTAAATTATAAGATTAAACATGTTTTCATTTCCCATTTAATTTCCTTAAAATGTAATATTTTAAGCAAGAACTCACTTCATTTTGTTCATTTTCACAAGAATAAATCCTGATTTAAGGACGTTTAGATTAATATCGGAAAACAAATTTACAGATATACAATTAATGCGAAATTTCTTTTGAGTCCTTAAATTGTGGAAGAGACAATTACGAGTTTTTAAATCATGTTTATGACTTGCAGAAACCCTGGACACAGTCAAAAACTATTGGAGAAGCAATAACGAAACATCACTGTTTCAATCAATGATTTCAGTCCTCCAAAAAATATTTTTGGTTGCCAAAATGTTGGTGCATCACTATCTTTACGGCCAAAGTGCACTTTTTATTAGATATATTTTACAGTGCATATGCTAAGGGTACAGCTGAACAAACAGCCTTTCAAAGTAAAGAAACTTAAAAAGTTGAATCCTTGTCCAGCATCTATTGTTGTTGGATCTCTATAGTCTGTTGTTGTTGTTTTGTTTCCTTTTAAGCCAATGTTGTCATCTTGTGGACAAAAAAAAGAAAAAGGTGAATACAAGTTGAGCAGGCGAGGTTAGAAATATCTGGATGCACCCATACTGTGCTGAAAATAAAATGTACATCACTTGTACTATACGTAGGGCCCTAAGATTTCCGCGATGCACAAAACGCGGACGGAATCGCGGAATCCAGTCATAAAAATGGAATTTACAGTTTAACGCAGAATGTCACAGATTGTGTCAAAGTCTGGATGAATTAATCAAAAGTAGGTCATTACACTTAAATAAAATTGCGATATGAACTAGTATTTGTAAACATTACACCGCAAAAGTCGATTTAAATATGAATCCTGCATGTTCTGTGCGTCTCTGTGTGAATGGAGCAGACGCTAGGATTGGGTACCGAAACCCGGTACCAACACTGCACCGGTACCTCTGGAACCGGTATGTACCGAACCGAATCAGAACGCAGATTTCGGTGCCATGCCTGAGCGATCGGTTGAAATATTTGTCCTTTGTTTCTCCGAAACGTATGCAAGAAGCATCATCACCGGCACCACACGTGCAAAATAATTTCCCGACTGAGAAAATGCACATGAACTCAATTCAAAAAGCTCTAATAATACACGTCCAACAAATCTTTATAGTAACCCGAGTGTGCGGTTTTCACATTCAGACTTAAAAGCACAACTCGGGGAATGAGAGTATCTGAGGAGCGCGTGAATGCAGTGATTACACTTGCTCTGACGGCAACAGCAGCTAGCCTTCCATTTACTAGCTAAGCTACTACTACTCCATGGGCTACTAATACATCGATTAGCAATGGATTATAAATATACTTAATTATTATGAAAATACCCGAGATGGCTTGACTAACACAGATAAACTATACATAGTCGTAGTCGAGTGTTTATTGTATTTATTTTATCATTCAAAACGTTTATATCTTCTGTTTACTTATCCATATCCCTGGAGCATCAAGAGTTCGATACTTCTGTGACTGGATCTGTGGATTTTCTGTGCGAGGGTGCCCTCTAGTGTCCAGTATGAACGAAAAACACATCACCGCCGGTTTCACAGACCAGGCTTGAACCTAGTGCTAGACTAAAATGTAACTCGTAGCTGTTTTAACTGAAATAAACTTGCACTGACTGATCCTAAAATATATCAGTGCATTTGTTTTGTCTCAAGATGCACCCCAGTAATGTTTTTTTTTTCTGAGCGTGTTTATAAAAATTATTTAAATGTCATAATTGAACTATGATCTAATCCTGGTTTACTTTTACATTTAGTCATTTTGCAGATGCTTTTAAAGCGACTTACAATTGGGGAATACATAAAGCGATTAATCTTGAAGAGGCAAACAGACAGAGGAAGTGCTAGTAACACCAAGTCTCAGGCATTGTTCAAATAAGTACAAGCTAGCAAGGGAAGGAGAGACAGATAAAGAGAAAGATGAAGATTTAGAAAAAGTGATCAAATTTTTGATAAAGAGAGGTGTAGTCTAGGGTTAATCTAAGCCCTGTCTGTGTGTCTGTGAAACCGGGCCCATGTGTTTAGTGCTAATGGCCAATCCAATTATTAATTTGGTAAAAAAAAAATGTATAAGTATCGGTTCAGGCACCGGTACCGTTTTAAAAGTATCGATTTGGCACCGGTATCGAAAAAACACCAAACGATACCCAACCCTAGCAGACGCACGGTTTTGTTTAACGTTATATACACAGCGCGCCTGGCGCTCGTCTGCAGTCTCAATGACGACATAAACATATGAACAATAGCTCCAGAACTGTTCTAAGAGTCTCTTCACAAGCATTTTACAATTTAATTTGCATCATATCATAAATAGTAGTCTCCCGGAAACTAGCATCAAAATGAGGTAAATATACTTATCATATCAAGAGCGCGCACACAGAACTTTGCACGGCAAAAAGAAAGGGAGAAGGGAAATGTATTCACAGCAAGCGTTCCTGATTTCTGTTTCGGTAAGTCAAAATCAATTGTCAGTTTGGGCGGGCTTTTATCTCATTATCCGTTCCCGAATAACAGTTAGTATATTAAAAACAAAGCGCCAGATGGGAGCGGGCCCAACAAAAACGAAAATTGACAACATTTTTCCCAAGAGACACGTGATAAGTGTAAATTGTCTTATAAAAGAAAAAATACGTCTTGCACCTGTACCGTTTTGCAATAGCGATTAGCCTCTGCCCATGGAGGGTTAAATGATTGTCGGAAAGAATTAGGTGGTTTAGTATTTGATTTCCATGCATAAAATTAGGTCGCTAACCTACATCTACTGAAAACATTTACATATTTAAAATTGCAAATGGACTAAGAAAATACTGCATTTACATAATGTAGAGAGAAGAGAAGAATTTTATTTGTCATTGTGCAGTATAAAACTAAATTGGCTTTTTTAAAATAAAGTTTCAAATAATCACACACAATAAATAAAGTTATAAAAATTTAAAACAATAACAGGGATCAACATTCTCATGAAGTCATAGTAAATCCCCTTTATTAAAAGTGAACTCTGCAACCTGGGTGGTAGGGGTGTTAATGATTTTAGTTCTTTGATGGGCACTTGGATAAAGGCCTTAAGTTTCAACTGTATTTCGTTATAAAATTAAAAATGTTCAATGTGAAATTATATCCTTGGCCTCCTTTTATTGGGGGGGGGGCGCGGCGGGCTCGGCAGGGGGATCTCGGGATAACCAGTGAAAAGTTTTTTTGCAGGTTTGTGATGTATATACAAGAACTTTAAATGTTTATCACACACCCGTCAAAATAAAAGGTTCGGTTTCTTATAAGATATGTGCCAGATCGGTATATTACTAATTATTTAGTTTAGAATGTAACGTAAACTAACCTAACTGTGAAAAATAATAAACATTTCATAAGAATAATCACAAAATGTTTTACTGAAATCCCCTTTTATTTGCCAAACTGTTCGTTTTACTTGTTTTCATTAATAAATACAATGTGTAAAAATGCATTTAAATAACCTTAGACATGCTAAAACAAAGAATTTGGTAAAGAAAAATGTGAGAAAACAATTTCATACGGTCCTAAACATGTAATTTATGTTACACTTTTAATAGATTAATGTTAAATTGTATACGTTTCATGATTTTAATTAATAAACATGCTTTTTGATTAATACAATTTTATTTGATCATTAAAAAGGAGTCCAGAAAAATTTAAATGGGAAAAAAGTGGAATCCAGAAAAATTTAAACGGAAAAATCAGATTTTCAGAAAAAAATCAAACTGAATTTGGGAAAAAATTTAAAATGATTTCATAGGGCCCTATTTATACATATATATAAAAAAAAACTAAGACAAAAACTGACTGTGAGGATCAACAAAAACTGCAACACACAAGATACAATATTTCTGCACCTTACACAAAACTCGACAGATGCGAGACGGCATTCAGAAACAAAAGAGATTAATCAAACCTTCTTTCTATAGTCTTGACATGAGGGTAAACAAACATAAAAGTGTACAAAAAAGTGCAGATGGGGCACAGAATTAAGGTGGAAAGAAATTTGTAAGGCACACGGTCTAACCGGTTTCATCAAACTGGTTTGGCGGCTCATGAACATTGTACAGTTATGAAAAAATGTAGTGCCGCTGAAGTTATCTTGAACAGTACACGCTCACCGAGGGCACGTTAAGACAAATGACCTCTGAGGAAAACTGACTGTTACAGGTCTGTGCTTTGACAATTCTCTGGCAGCCCTGCCCATATTCAAATAAAAGCTGCCTTGCTTTAAAATGCTTGGATCTATATTCAAATACAGCCAATGTGGCTTTTAAATGTACCACTGATCAGAAACTCACCTTACATTCATTCAAGGCCCATTAGAATTCAATGACATATTTCTATCTTAACAGTAAGTGAAGCAATAAAACGGTCAACACCAGCATTAAGTGCACTAACACTCCAGCAGCTTTGTAACGCTCCGCCTAGAGTAGGAAACATGAGCAATGAACACCTTAGGCCGCCATTTTACTGACACTAAATGCAAGAGCAAACACATGACAGTCAGTGCTGTGTGTGTGTGGGGGGGTGTATGTGTGAGGTGAACAGTATAACATGGACTGCAGGGATATGTTAATCAAATTAATAACCATAACCAACCACACCAATGAATGAAACGTCCTCACAGAGAAACTGTCGTGTGCTGAAAGCCTGTCAGAAATGAGACAGAACTGGACTGACTGGTTGTGAAAGTGACCCGGTGTCACTGCAGTATTTACATACATGTGAGAGTTTAAAGTACAAACTAGATTTTTAGCTCAAACCAGCAGCATGCGTGCAAACTAAAACACTGAAACTGTCAAAGCGGCAGTTTTTATAGAAGACTTTCTTCACACGATGAGTAATGTGTGCAGTTTTCCACGCAATGAGGAAAGATCTTGTTAGGCTACAAAAAAAAAGCTACATGAATGTATCATAAACACAGTCCATATATCCTGGGGCCAGCTGCATAAACTTCTCAGTAGGTAGTTATAGGAATTCAGTAATAGGAACTAGCCGTAAAGGGAACTACATTTTCCCCTAGAGCCATCTTCCTGGTTGCATTTGCATTTCGCACTGCCGGTAGGAACTCCGAAGTGACGGAAGCTTGTTTTCTATGTATCGTTGTTTGTGGAGTAGAAGTTGACTGATACCAATGTGTTGCAGGGCTCTACAGAGTGAAAACCACTGCGTGCGACTATGGAAGAATATTTAGGATCACCTGTGCGACTGAGAAAATCAGCGTATTTGTGTTTGCGCTGAGGGAGCTTCAAAGGTTTCTAACGTACTTACGAGTTTTTGCAGCATTGAGTAATGTATCACAGACGTATCCTCTCATTATAACAAACAAAGTGAACTAAGATGAGTGACAGCTTTTAAAGATTATTAAGAGAGTTTGCAAATGTGATATTGATTTAATAGAACAGTTCATTAAACAAGTTAATATTAAGTGACTTATATTGTCTGACTACAACACTATGGCCTTATTTTGCTCTTTTCGGTAAACAAAAATAGTTTCAGACAAAGTAACAGCGGAGCCGCTGCGCATCTCCATTCAAACACAGCTTCGATTATGAATGAACTGCGTTTTTATACGAATCTAGTGAGTCAAAGATAAAATGACCCATTCATAAAGACAGTCAATTGCTTCGTTCCTGAACGAATCAATTGAATGAATGATTCAGTGATAAAATCAGTGACTAGCCGCAACCTACTGGCAGTTTTAGTTACATTTTTAAAGTATCTTTTCTGTTATTTAAAATAAATCATGTAGTATTTATGTTATATTTAAAACATTAACCTCAACATGAATTTAATCAGACCTGAGCCTCATTAAACCTTCAAGCCACCTCTGTAGTACAAATGTATTTCTCAAATACTGATTTCATTTGATGGCAAATTATTCTATTGTACTTGTTTTGATTCAGATGTTTTGATTAGTTTTAAAAAGCTATTACATATATATTTATATTTTTGACAAAGTGACATCTTTTAATAAAGTTAGAAAAATTCCATTACAACTGTAAAAACTATCACTTAAAATTTTGATAAATCATGTAATGGGAAGTTTTTTTTATTTATAGAAGGTTAGGGCTGGGCGGTAATGACCAAAAAATTAAACGGTATTTTTCCTAAATTAACCGGTTTCGGTATTTATTTTTTTCACATGACCGGGTGTTAACCAATTTTTTACTGATGAGGAAAAACTGCAGTAGATTGACTTACAATGCCATATTTTAGTGTCATGATGAGTGAATATTGAGAAAAATTCCACATAAATTGTGTGACATATCGTTTTAAATATAAATTAGCTTTTTGAGATGCACAACGCTCAGCTGTTACTTTATTTGGAACTATTTTCATTGATGATTTTGAGCAAAATCATGCAGTACTTGTTTATTGATCTGTTGTAGTACTAAATAATATATCACATTTGCAAACTCCCCTTATAATTATTAAAATGTCACTCCCTTATCGCGATTTGGGCGCACAGAAATTTAAGAGCGCGTGAGTGAGTTCAAACTCTCAAAAGCACGTGCAAATGTGATACATTTCGAACCTGTGGGAATGAGTATAATTATTTAGCCGATCCCGGCAAATTTAGTTCTTCTCTGTGTTCTCTTAAAAACCCAACTGAATATGCGAGTGGCGTACTTGTTTCAGTGATTGCAGCGAGGCGGGGAGATTTCTGGTGTGCCAACAGAACAACAACAGTGCGCTACATGTTTCCCTACGTGTTTCTTCCCCTCAGTATCCCGATATGTTAAATTGAACACGGAAGTTTTTCCAAGCTGTAATGTAAAACCCGGAGTATCCAGAGCGGAGTGATACGAACGCTTATGGAGAGAGGAACGTGCTTTATATAGGCTTTTCACATCCCCCTCAACAGACTGAATGCATCTCGTCTTTCCTTAATTTAAGACCTATTCAAGCTACAATCAAGACAGTTATAACACTTTTCAGAAGTGTAAGCGTATTCAGTCTTAAATATGAAGTGAATTTAAGAAGGCGGGAACCCTGCAATTACGGAATCCATGTCTCGACGGAGAACTGTTGTGTGTGAAACGCGGGTGCTGATGGCAGCGGACGTGGAATTTTTCACGATGTATATTGTGGTGACTTCTCTCTCATCATTCTTTGCTTCAGTTTCGGAAATTTCACGCTTATAACACATGCAACGTATCCTCGCCAAAATGCAATGGAAGAAGGACCCCTCTCTTAACAGTGTCGCGTTCAGAACGTTAAATGAGACCGGTATGCGGTATTTTTGAAATTCATATTAGAAAAATAAACACCGGTATTCGTATGAACCGGTACCGCCCATCACTAGAAGGTGCTCCTAAATATTTTAAGTTAGGAGCACAAGCGCTCCTAAAAAGTGAAGTGAAAGTGACATACAGCCAAGTATGGTGACCCATACTCGGAATTCGTGCTCTACATTTTACCCATCCAAGTGCACACACACATCAGTGAACACACACAACACACCGTGAACACACACCCGGGAGCAGTGGGCAGTCATTTATGCTGCGGCACCCGGGGAGCAGTTGGGTGCCTTGCTCAAGGGCACCTCAGTCGTGGTATTGAATGTTGGAGAAAGCGCTGTACATTCACTTCAGCAGTTCAAAACACAGGCAGAGGTTTACTTCAAGAATGAACAAAGTGGCAGACGAGTTTGAAATTCTACGTCTAAACAATGTTTCATGCATTCTGGCTAATGGATGCAAACAAGCGACCAGCTGGAGATAAACTAATGCAAATAGACAATCGTGACATCAAACATTTGGGTCGGACTTGCATGTGTTTATCACATTATTGCAACCACTACTACTAAAGTAAGCATCCTCTCAGCCTAGCAAGCAAACATACTAAGAATCATGATAAAATCGTGATATGATATTTTTGCCATATCGCCTACCCCTAATATATATATATATATATATATATATATATATATATATATATATGCTAATACTAGCCTAACGATTTCATTGTCATGTTTGTGTTCTGTTATGTGGACTGTTATTTTGTCATTGTCTTCTGTATACTTCACTTTCTCTTAGGGCCGCTCGATTATGACAAAAATCATAACCACGATTATTTTGGTCAATATTGTAATCACGATTATTTAAAATGATTATTAGTGAGCCATATGACAAACTTTATATGAAAGATTTATTTAAAGATGGTGATATATATATATATATTATATATTTTCTGTAAATAAGGTTGCTATGAGTCTATGACATCTACATTAGAGACCAACAAAATGTCACGATTCTCAATACCACAGCAGAATACCAGAGTAACTAATATTAGTAAAAAAAAAAAGTCCTCAAAAATATTGAAACTAATTATACTATTAAACTAAAAAAGCCAGTAAATAAAAAGGCCAAAGCATACATAGAATAAAAAAAGATAAAAAGATGAAAAACCACAATGAAACACACTGCTTTAAAAACCTTTTTTTTATGCAAGTCTAAAGTATTCTGTTAACAGCCTACTAGAGAAATTGAATAACCTAATGTAAAATAAAACAGCATAGTCTTCACTGTAAGAATTCAACTTTCTTATTAAAGCTACAAAAGTCCTTCAGTCAAGAGCAGAGGGTGATTTTGAATTTGTCTTTTGGTTTTGATTATTAATAATGAGAAACTTCCCGCGCAGGAATGGTAGCGCGTACATTTGTCACTTTAAGAGCCGCACGGATCCAATTTACTTTACACAAGTATTTTCATCCTCAACTCTTATTCTTATTATTTCATAACCAACGAGGGCTTAAGAATAAACAGCTCTGCATTTAGACAATTTTGCGTGATTTTGCGTTAGGCGCTAAAAGAATGACTTTACAATATATGTTGTGTTCTGTCCTCTAGCGCATACTAGGGCGCGATATATTGTCAGCACGATATCGCGATTGCGCATCCGCAATAGTCACATCCAGGATGTGCATGTTTCGTAGGCCTATCTTGTCGTTATATTTTATAATTTTGTTTTCTTTGCATCACACAGACCTACTACATTCGCGACACTGTAAGATATCCATTTTTAAATATTTAGCTCATCAAGATTTCTCTGGAAACATTTATATTTTAACTTCCGCGTTGTCGAGGAGAGCGCTTACGGTTGCTTAGCAACGGCAAGAAGCCACGAAAGCGCATAAGCGCTTTGCAAAGAAGGAAAAGCACGCGCTGCTTTCCATGCTGGCGTTGTCCGATTTTGCAAGGCTTGTGAACGGCCTATGGCCCTAAAGTCTGTCTACACTGGACGCGTAATCTGTTACTAATCATTTGCTTTTGTGTCAGTTAGAGCGGGGATTAGACCGGGATAGACGGGAATTTGTCGCGCCGCGCAGGCATCCAGTTAGACAGAGCATACTGATTATGGGTGTGTATTATTTAGACAGACACGATTGTGGGTTATTTTGCGGCAGGTGTAGCAAGGTAAGAGCCACGCAGATGCTATGGTTGTAATTTGTTTATTTTCTATGCTGATTTACTCACCTATAAAATCACCCAACATTGATTTTTTTTCCAAACAGAGATATTTAATATGTTTTCTTTTTGTTTTTTTCCATGCAATTGTGCAGAAAAACTAATTCAATGTGTTTTTTCAATATCTGCAGCCCTAGCGCATACACAGTAATCTTCCTGAGGAAGCGCATGTTCTGTCACGCTTTTAAAAACAAAAAAACATCTAATCAACTTAAATAAATAAAGCACGTCCCATTTTACTAAAGTCTCGTTACAGGATTTTACTGATTTGCACATGAAATTGGCTTTTTATGGAGGAACAAAAGAGCACCGCTGGAAAGGGGCGCAATAATCGTTAGGCCGAAATCGAAACTGAATTTTGATTAATTGCACAGCCCTACTTCCTGTTTCAATGTGATTTAGTTTTGGTTTCTGAATTCCTTACATCGTTACACATACACAGGTGCACTGATTGGATGACACTTTATTTTCTTTGTTCATGTTACAATGACAATTAAGATTTGAAACAATATGAAAAATATATATGGCGATAATACCGCGCTATTGAGCCACTCAAAATTAAGGAAAATTCTTTCACCGCGACAGCTCTATCCCTGCCAATTAAAGTCAATTTTTTATATAAATAAATAAATACCCCAAATTGAATGATCCCAAACTTTTGAACAGTTGTATATGTTGGCTTTTGCTATTTATGACAATCAAATTGTTGTATTTTCATTTTGCTGTAGTTTTATCGCATTGCATTCCAATTAATTACGCAAACTTGGGTAAGACTTTATTTCACTATGGCATGGTTAAGGAAACGCTAGATTTTATTTTTGTGGAAAAGGCCAGTGCTCGGTTTAGTTCAATTCTGCAAAGCAGGTAGAGCTGAACAAACACCTTTGTGAGCATAAACTGCAAAAACAAAAAAAAATCAAACAGCCTTCAAAGACAGCTTGAGCTCAGGCCACTAAAATAACATAACAGCGGTTTAAGGCCGCCCACGTCACGGTGCAATTCATCATCCTAAAGAGCATCAAGAGCTCTGAGCTGAACCAAACAATCCTTCATTGTCTGAGTCTTATTATTAGATACACTGACAGGATGAATAGAGGTTAATGCACACTCAAGCTTGAACTAGGCCACTGATTGAACAAAATCACTGCAACAGGACACATTTCGATTTATGATTAACTCACTGTGCATTCAGATGGCCCTAACAGCAACAAAGTCACACTGCGTTCAGTTTCGGTGTTTGCATAAATGCAATGCAACCTTCCCAGAACTGTACAATAAATACAGCAATCAGTCAGGACAGCACCATGATATTCCAGGTCCTGCTGTATGTGGGTTCAATGTGTCTGCAGCAGAAAAAAAAACCTGTGGTTGCTCTTGCTGTGGGTGTCTACCTGAGCACCACCTGGACCTGCTCAAACTTGCCCAGGACTACAGAAACCATGTGGGGAATGTAATGAATTTTGTTGCACATCAACTCTTTGTGGAGAAACTTCACCCCAAGCTGAAACTCATTCTACACATAGACCATAAATCAGTGTTGCTGTTGACATGTTGGAAAGGTGAATCATTGAACGGATGCTAACATGATTCAAAAGAAGTCACTTTATCATTAACCAAATTAATTTATGACAACTTCATTCATACACATATTATTTAGTTAATGTGTGTTTAAAAGATTTGGTCTGTATATCCGGGTGTTTACGTTCTCTTGTAAACTGTTTATTGTTAGGATTTCCTTGTTTGCTGGTCATGTTTTGAAACAGAGCAACAGGTTGTTGAGCTATTAGCATTTAGCGGCTAATCATTAACACAAACTCAAAACATCAAAGCACCTCTGTTTATAGTTAATAACGACATTACTAAATCTGAAAACGTATTACCTGTGTGGATGTATTAATAAAATAACTCCATAAAACTTTTCTGAATCTGTGAAGAGTTTTAAACGCAGCTCCCTCGGGTTAACCTCGCGGCTGTCAGTCAAACTCTGTCAGGTCCACAAACTCTCACAATGAGACGAGATGAAATGAAGAAACATCCGAAATGTCCTTGGATTAATATGTCCTAATCCAGAGCCCTCTCATGGCGCAGTTGTGGGTTGAGTTAGTTCTCTTAACCTGATGTCAACTCGTGTTTATCGACCGCGGTAGTTGGTTCACTATCAGGTTTCTCTACCTTCTCTGATCAAGCGCGAGATCACGGGTTACCAGGTGTCTCCCCTGTAAATCCTCTTCTGCGAAACTGTGGCGGTTATTCTTTTCCATAGCTGGCAGCCAGGCAAGTCATGTGACAAGGAAAAGCTCGAACCTCCTTGCAAGATAACACGGTTGCCAAGGTTGCGACCATAAATCCCTCTTAAATGTTTTTGATTTGCTCTTTTTTTAGACAATATAATAACAGTTAATAGTTGTAACATATACTATTACATAATGTTAATTTTAATTTCAATGTTATAATTTTACTGTAATTTATTTAAACAGTACTTTACTTTAATTAAAAAACTTAATAATTGCATAACTGAAATGGAAAATTATGAATGAAGCCCGATCCTTTTTTTTTTTTTTTTTTTTTTACAGTGTGTATTTTTTAATGAACTACATTTAGTTGTATTTATTTATTTTACGTAATAATAATATTTATTTTACTTAAATAATAATAATAATAAATATACACAGAACACATATGTTATGCAAACACAAACTTTTATTTTGTATTCGATTAATCGTGATGAATCATTTAAGAGCACATATATATATATATAAAAACTTGTAAATAACAAATATAAAATAATGATAGTGCTTAAAAATGTAATGTACTTTCAATTTATTTCTGTAATAATTACAATAATTGAATTATGTTATTTTAAATGTGTTATTTACAAGTGTGTATATATATATATATATATATATATATATATATATATATATATATATATTTTTTATTTATTTTTTATTATTATTTAGTCATTTAGCAGACACTTTTATCCAAAGCAACTTACAAATGAGGACATTATAGAAGCAATCAAAACCAACAAAAGAGCAACAACATGCAAGTGCTATTACAAGTCCTGGTTAGCCTAACGCAGTACACGTAGGAAGGTTTTCTTTTTTTTCTTTTTTCTTTTTTTAAAAACGAGTATGTAAAATATAGAAAAATGACACTTAGTGTTAGTTTTACAAGAAAAGCTAGCAGTTAGAGAATAAATATGCAATTGATAGAGGGTCAAATGTTTGTGTTTTTTAAAATAAAAATAAGACAGATTAGATAAAATAACATTAGAATAGAGAGTGTCAGAGTCAGAGGGTCAAATAAAGATGAAAGAGATGTGTTTTAGCCGTTTCTTGAAGATGGGTAAGGATTCAGCTGCTCGGATTAAGTTAGGCAGGTCATTCCAGCAAATGGGAACAGTTAATGAAAAAGTCAGTGAAAGTGATTTTGTGCCTCTTTGGGATGGTACAGTAATGCGTCGTTCACTTGCAGAACGCAAGCTTCTAGAGGGCATATAAGTCTGAAGTAATGAATTTAGGTAAAGGGGTGCAGAGCCAGAGGTGATTCTGTATGCAAACATTAATGCCTTGAATTTAATGCGAGCAGCTATTGGTAGCCAGTGCAAATTGATGAATTGCGTTCTTTTCGGCTCATTAAAGATTAATTTAATTTAATTTAGGACCTTTCTCTCCTTCCCTTGCTATCTTGTATTTATTTGAACAATGCCTGAGACTTGGTGTTAGGGGCACTTCCTCTGTCTGTTTGCCTCTTCAAGATTAATCGCTTTATGTATTCCCAATTGTAAGTCGCTTTGGATAAAAGCGTCTGCTAAATGACTAAATCTAAATCTAAATCTAATCTTGCAGCAGCATTTTGGATTAATTGTAGAGGTTTGATGGAACTGGCTGGAAGACCTGCCAAGAGAGCATTGCAATAGTCAAGTCTGGACAGAACAAGAGCCTGAACAAGGAGTTGTGTTGCATGTTCCGAGAGAAAGGGCCTGATCTTCTTAATATTATATAATGCAAATCTACAGGACCGGGCAGTTTTAGTAATGTGGTCTGTGAAATTCAGCTTATCATCAATCACAACTTTTGTTTTTGAAGGAGTTATGGTTGATGAGCCTAATTGGAATGTGAAATTGTGATGAAACGATGGGTTTGCTGAAACAAGCAGTTCTTTCTTAGCTAGGTTGAGTTGATGGTGATGGTCCTTCATCCAGCTAGAAATGTCCGCTAGACATGCTGAGATGCGAGCAGCTATCGTCAGATCATCAGGATAGAATGAGAGGTAGAGTTGAGTGTCATCAGCATAGCAGTGATATGAAAAGCCATGTTTCTGAATGATTGAACCTAGTGATGCCATGTAGACAGAGAAGAGAAGTGGTCCAAGAACTGAGTCCAGTAGCTAGATGTTGCGACTTGGATACCTCACCTCTCCAAGATACTTTGAAGGACCTATCTGAGAGGTAAGAGTCAAACCACTGGAGTGCGGTTCCTGAGATGCCCTTTCTCAATAGGGTTGACAGGAGGATCTGGTGGTTGACCGTATCAAAAGCAGCAGACAGATCCAGCAAAATAAGTAATGAAGACTTGGAAGCCGCTCTTGCAAGTCTTAGGTCTTCAACAACTGAGAGCAAGGCAGTTTCGGTGGAATGTCCACTTCTGAAGCCAGATTGGTTACTGTCCAGGAGGTTTTTCTGTGTGAGAAAGGCAGTGACTTGGTTGAACACAACTCGTTCAAGTGTTTTTACAATGAAAGGTAGAAGGGAAACCGGTCTATAGTTCCCTAAAAGAGTTGAGTTATATATATATGTATATATATATATATATATATATATATATATATATAGTGCTCTTAAATAATCCATCCCGATTAATTGAATACAAAATAAAAGTTTTTGTTTGCATAATATATGTGTTCTATGTATATTTATTATGTACATGCAGTATATATTTTGAAAATATTTACATGTATTTATGCACATGTCTATATTTATATTCATATAATTTATATTATAAATAATATATTTAATATATAAACATAACATATTTTTCATAAATATATACATGCATGTGTGTGCATTTACAATCATACATGTATTATGTAAACAAAAATCTTTATTTGGGATGTGATTAATCGTTTGACAGCACTAAAATAAATACTTGGTAAATAAATGATTTAAAAGCTGAATTTATTTGTTTACTTATTTATTTATTTTCAACTGTTGTGTTTTATTCTCTACATTTCTCGCACTCTAAATCAAGTGCAGGAGGGTATCGGTTCTGCCAGCTGATGTGGGACTTGATTTACTAGTCACGCATTCCATCTAGTGGCCACATTTAATACCACAAGCCAAATAACAGAAACAACAACAACAATAATACTAATAATATGTATATATGAAATAAATACATATTTTTTATATTTTCTAACAAAAAATATGTATATATGTGACCCTCTCTGTGAAATCCAGGCTAAAGTCTCAAAATTGAATTATGAGAAAACAAGCATCAAAGTTTGATTTCTACCATTCATTTCACTATAATTTCAATATGTGACACGACCTTACTCAGTCAATATTAAAGATATAAAGGTTACATTTTCACAGAATGTTCTTTACAATATGAAGGATGATTTTTTTTGTAGAAAACAGCAAATCACAAATATATGACTTTAGCTGGGTCTTCACAGAGAGGATCACATATATAAAAACATATATATATATATATTTAGTCATGGCCAAAAATAATGGCACCCTTGATAAATATGATCAAAGAAGTCTGTGGAAATTAATCTGCATTGTTAATCATTTTGATCTTTAAATAATTCACAAAAATCTAACCTTTCATTTGGTACTAAGAATTTAAAATGGGGGGAAATATCATTATGAAATAAATGTTTTTCTCTAATACCATTGGCCACAATTAACGGCACCCTTTGATTCAATATATTTTTTGAAACCTCCATTTGCCAGTTTAACAGCTCTACACTTTCTCCTATAATGCCTGATGAGTTTAGAGAACACCTGACAAGAGATCAGAGACCATTCCTTTATCCAGAATCACTCCAGACCCTTTAGATTCACAGCTCCATCACAGTGCTTCTTCTCTTCAGTTCACCTCACTCATCTTCTACAGGGTTCAGGTCAGAGGACTGGAATGGCCATAGCAGAAGCTTGGTTTTGTGCTCAGTGACCCGTTTTTGTGTTGTTTCTGAGGTTTGTGTTTGGATTATTGTACGGTTGGAAGATCCAAACATGGCCCATTATAAGATTTCTAACAGAGTCAGTCACTTATTGATTTTTATCTGTTGGTATTTGATAGAATCCATGATGCCATGTGTCTAAATAAGATGTCCAGGACCTCCAGCAGAAATATAGACCCACAACATCAAAAACACAGCAGTATATTTCATTGTACACATGGGGTACTTTTTATCCCTGTGTTCACCAAACCCATCTTGAGTGTTTGCTGCTAAAAAGCAATTTTTTTTAGTTTCATCTGACCATAGAAGCAAGTCCCATTTGAGGTTCCAGTCGTGTCTGATAACTGAATATGCTAGAGTTTGTTTTTGGATGAGCTAGAAGATTTTTTCTTGAAACCCTCCCAAACAACATGTGGTGATGTAGGTGTTGTTTGACAAATGTTTAAAGGTTTTTTGACCCAGAGACTCAACTATTTTCTGCAATTCTCCAGCTGTGGTCCTTGGAGAGTCTTTAGCCACTCAAACTCTCCTTCTCACCGTGCATTAGGATGATATAGACGCATGTCCTCTTCCAGGCAGTTTCATAACATTTTCTGTTGATTGGAAATTTTGGATTATTGCCCTGATGGTGGAAATTATAATTTTCACAGCTCAAGCTCTTTTCTTAAAGCCATTTCACTAATTTGTGAAGCTCAATTATATTTTGATGCACATCAGAAATATATTATTAGTTTTTTCCTTATTGTGATGGATGATTAAGGGAATTTGGACTTTGTTTTCCCTTCTTTTTATATTTATGTGAAACATGAAGACATGGCTGTATAATTTCATGTTCATAATCACCCTGGAGTGCTCAAAATTGTGAGTATGAATGGGAATATACTTCAGAGATACTTTACTCATAAGAATTTCTAGGGGTGCCAATAATTGTGTCCAACGTGTATTTGAGAAAAAACATTTATTTCATAAGGATATTTCCCCCCCATTTTGTATTCTTATATCCAATGAAAGGTTAGATTTTTGTGTTTTTTTTTTAAATATAATATCAAAAGGATTAAAAATGCAGATTAATTTTCACAGCCTTCTTTGATCATATTTACCAAGGGTGCCGATATTTTTGGCCATGACTGTATATATATATATATATATATATATATATATATATATATATAATTTTAAGATATATAAATCAGAATTTGGTCAGATTTAAATTATATATATATATGCCATAAACAGATTAGCCAAAACTCTAGTTTAGAAGACGAAAGGCATGTGCACATATTAATCAGAATTTTCTGTCATGTAAATAGATTATTCAGAGTATTCACCGTAGCTGAACACTCATTTATATCTATACATCTTGGTGAAATTAGATACAGATTATGTAAAAATGTCAAGCTGCTGAAGGATATTTCAAATTTTGGGTCATTTTACTGCTTTTACAAACTGCAGTGTAATGCCAGATTGAGAATCTCCACGAGAGTTATCTTATTGTGTTGGTTATGATTGTTCTTACTTTTGCTTGTATGATTACAGCTTGAATAATCAAATAGCATGGTGCATGTGATCGTCTCTTTGAGAATATGTGGACATAGGCCGGGGTTATTTGTGTCTCACAGAGAAAGCACAGGTGTAGGTTAGATAAGAATAACAGCCATCCTCCAGTGAAAATCCTTTCACTTGTGTGAATGTCCAACTCTGTGTTGCACGTGCAAGTTAAAGTTAAAAAACATGCCTTTTTCTTTATTTATGGCAGTCATTTCAGACATGAAGGAAGTGTTTTAATAGCAAGTGGGTCAAAGGCAATCAGCCCCTATATTAACAGAAAAACGTATACTGTTCCTCATGCCATCGTCCAATTTAAACGTGATGTTTGTCCAGTGAGTTCCTCACATTAAAAGAGTGTTAAGAATTGTGCGCAATATGTGTGGGACAAATTACACTCTAAAGCTTAAAACTTGCCTAAGGACTTATCATTGACCTGTCGATGAACTGTATACTGTAAGTGAATGAATGAATGATGCATTTATATAGCGCTTTATTGTACACCCAAAGCGCTTTACAATCACATGGGGGGGTCTCTCCTCAACCACCACCAGTGTGCAGCATCCACTTGGATGATGCGACGGCTGCCACAGGACAACGGCACCAGTGCGCTCACCACACGCCAGATACAGGTGGAGAGGAGAGAGAGATAGATCCAATCAAGTGGATAGGGATGATTAGGAGGCCATGATTGACAAGGGCCAGTGGGGGGAATTTGGACAGGACACCGGGTTACACCCCTACTTTTTACGAAAAGTGGCATGGGATTTTTAATGACCACAGAGGACGTCGGTTTAACGTCTCATCCGAAAGACGGTGCTTTTTTATAGTATTGCGTCCCCATCACTATACTGGTGAGCACCCCCTGCTGGTCACAATATAATCTCTTCCGGCAGCAGCCTAATTTTCACAGGAGGTCTCCCATCCAGGTACTGACCAGGCTCAGCCCTGCTTATCTTCAGTGGGCAACCGTTTTGGGCTGCAGGGTGATATGGCTGCCGGCAAGTATGTGAGGTTAGTGTAGCATGTTACCGTAATAAGAAAAAACTAGCATTGCAAGATTGCCTGATGTGATACAATACAACATACTGCATATTATGATACAACGATATTAGCTGTTCATTGTCACAGAAGTACACAGAGACGGTATAAAGTATGCTGTCAACTCTGGATGGGCTCACATTCACTTCTGATTTTATTCAAGCTAAAAAATAATAATAATAGCCTCGTCCTTATCTGTGAAATCTAAAACCGTATGTCTCCATGTTTAGAAACATTTTGAGATAAAAGACAAAGCAAAGCATGCTTTATTTAAAAAAAATGGGTATTTTAAGTCTCAGTAGACAAATGAAGGAAAATGAAGTGCATGAAACATCTATAAATACAACACCTTCTGACAGCACCAAAATATACACAATGCTTGCTGTTTTCAAAAGCCTGTCCCACCAGGATTTAACTCTCTAAATGCTCCGCTTAAATGTTTAGTCTCTGTTGCTAATATGAATGTGCAAATCAGTGTTATGAGCAGTCAGAAAAACAGAGGCTTCCTGCTGACATTCTCTCAATTAAATCTTACTAAGCTATTGACCTACGTACAATAGTGACGTGATCATAAAACACTCCTTTTAATATGTGTGCTCAATCTATGTTTAATCTTTAATTAATGTGTAATCTTATATTTAACCTGTGTTAGGTCATAATAAACTAGCTCGACCAACTCATGTCATAACTAATCATACTTTTAATGACACACTGTAAGTTGTATAACCTTAATAAGCATATATATATTAAGCTTTCTGTAGGTGCAGACTGTGAGCTCCATTGAAAATTATTGCTGGTATTACTAACACTTGATGACCATCATTTCATGATTCATTTTTAAGGGTTTTGCTCATTTGCAGAGTTACCCAAAGCCAGGTTTCACAGCACATCCACACCTAGACAGGTAAGTTTAAACAGCACTTCCCTGGTTCTAAAGAATAGAGAGGAACACAAGTTTGGCGAGGGTGGAATCACAGTACATATTGTTTCCATAGAAAGTGCTCATTAATGACCTACTCAAGGGTACAATGCTCACAGCTTGCTGCTCAACCCTTGCTCCAGGCTTATTGATACCAAACAAGGCTCAAATACCTCCTATAATATAATTATACATAATAAGATATAATTTGGCATACAATTAAAGGAATAGTTCACCCAAAAATGAGACCAACAGATTTGGAGAAATGTATTATTCCATCACCAATGGATCCTCAGCAGTGAATGGGTGCCGTCAGAATGAGAGTCCAAACAGCGGATAAAAACATCACAATAATCCACACCACTCCAGTCCTTATGAAGTAATACGCCATTATTAAGATGTTTTAACTTTAAGCTGTTTCTTTCAGCTAAAAGTTTCTAATAGATAAATGTATTGTCTGAATCAGGAGAGAAATCTGCACAGATCAAGCACGATTTAATGTACAAGCTAAAACAGTCCAAAACAGTTATTAACACATATGTCATTGGATTGATGTGAGAGACTACAGGAGATTGATTTTTTCACTGGAGGAAGCATTATTGTGGATTATGGACTTGTATTTTATCCAGAAGTAACGGTTTGAAGTTAAACATGTTTTAATGATGGATTTGTTTCTTACAAACATGCAGCTTTTCACTTCACAAGACGTTAACTGATGGTCTGGAGTGGTGTGGATTATTGTGATGTTTTTATCAGCTGTTTGGACTCTAATTCCGACGGCACCCATTCACTGCAGAGGATCCACTGGTGAGCAAGTGATGTAATGCAACGTTTCTCCAAATCTGATGAAGAAACAAACACTTTTACATCTTGGATGGTCTGAGGGTGAGGGCATTTTCAGCTAATTTTAATATTTTATTATTTTAATGTTATTTAATTTAGGCCTGGTTTCGCAGACAGGGCTTAGACTACGCCAGAATTAGGTCATAGTTCAATTAGGACATTTAATTGATTTTATAAACGTGCTTACAAAAAAACATTACTGTGGTGCATCTTGAGACAAAACAAAGAAACTGATATATTTTTAGATCAGTCAGTGCAAGTTCTTTCAGTTAAAACAGCTCAGATTTACATTTTAGTCTATGACTAGGCTTAAGCCTTGTCTGTGAAACCAGGGTTAATGTTATTAGTCCATTATTTTAATGGTATTACAATGAACCACTTTCTAACAACAATCAAACTACAATAATCTGAAGTAACAACAATGAATACTATGGGTGGAAAACAATGTGAAATATTGCAGAAATGCCTGGACTCAAAAAAATACAAAAAAATCTAAGTCTACATATATTCTGTTTAAACCACACAAACTGGGGTTCTTCCTTAAAAATAAACAGAATGTGTTATGACTTTTTTATTTTAAATGTAATGACAGCCCTAATATTTCTGGAATGTCTGTTTGACAAAGCGGAACTGAAACCGGTCCCCCTGGAGGAACACACTTCACTGACATGACCTCAATTTAACTTAGCTTTTAGAATTCATTTCTAAAACACAAGGTTGTTAAGATCTCTTCATCAAACCATCTCATGTCTTAACTGTAAATCATTTCACATTGAATAAACCGTTCTCATTAAATGGTCTAGCTGCTTCGGTCACCCTAAAACAGCTGTTGTTACATCTGGCAGAGTTATATAATCAGTCAACCCCAGTGGTCCTCAACCAGGGGGCCTTTAGCAACTTTCAACACGGCCAAAGAATGACTTAGTATTGAAGTAACAGTATTAAAGTGAATTAATACAGTTATTATTAATATATACAAATAATCTGAACACTCAGTTAAAATGCTTAAAATGTGGGAAAGGTTGAGAACTACTAGTCTACACTGTATTTCGAGATCCAACAATACTTTATCACATAATTTCTAATCATGTAGAAATCATTGTAAAGAGCAACTCGTGATGGATATATGACATTCCAGCAGTTTAAAGCAAACAATGCATTCCTCAAAGACTTAACAAGAAGTGATGCATCATGATCTTGTAAATAATCGCTGGCAGAAATCAACAACCACAGTCCATTTAAAACCACAATCACTCATTTTTGATATTACGGTATATTGTTTGTGTAGTTGTGGTTTTGTGCAGCTCAGATATTGACTTCTTTGGTGATAAAAGGGGAGTTCACACACTTTCAGTTCACAGTCTGAGATGTCAGGCTAGACTTCTAGATATGCATTGTCTAAGAGTGAAGTAAGTAGTCAGGACAAGATTTACAGTGCTGTTTAATCCAGGACTAGTCATAATCTGTGTCTAAAACAACTTTGTGACTCATACATCTAACGTCATTGTCTGTGCATTGCTGGAAGGAAAGTAGGGAAAGTCTCCACTGTAATCGGCTTTTCTCTCAACAATTCTCACTCTGAGAAAAAAAGTATAATAATGAGGTGAAGCGAGTACAGCAGACAGGATTTATTTTATACATTTAACTAGTTGGTGTAAACTATCAATCTAATTATATTAACAGGATAGTACACCAAAACAATGTAGTTTGTTGTTTTTACTATGAGTCCTTGAGAAGGCCTTACAATCACAGTTGAAAAATATTATTAATAATAGAGAAATTTAATTAAAATGTGCCTTTGTTAAAAAGAAGTGTGCTTAAATACTGAATGTGCACTCTGAATGTATACTTCAAATCTTACAGTATGTATAGTTTTAAGAGTCTGTACTGATGCTAAGTGTCCTTCTTTTTCATAAGGATATATGTAACATTGATATAACTTCCCAGCATGCACTGAGGAATGAAATATGCAATAAAGTTTCATGACTTCACTGTATCATCACATAATAAACTATATTCAGTCAGTCTTCCACATAACTGTTGGGTATTTCCCCGAAGGCTCCTTAAATAAAATAAAAAAAACATAAATCACATTCAATGTGATAACCTGCAAGTCTATGTTTATTCACAACAGAACAATGACCGTTTGACAACAGTTACATCCTCTCTGTGATAAACTGTGATACCTCAGCCAAAAACAAGCAGAATACAGGTTAAATTTAGAGTGAAAAACAGCACTCTGACAGACCTCTGAAGTGTGGGCCTCAGATATGATAGAATCACATTAATGACAGCATCACAGAGGGAAAAATAAACACGCTGTGTGTCTGATAATGTACAGTAGAATGCATGATCTGGGTTGAGTCACACATTAATTCCCACTGAAGTACCTGTCTTTGTGTGACATACAGAGACAGATGAAAGAGATATGGAGCACAATAGAAACTAGATTCTTTGGTTTTCATAACACAACCGTATCTCGCATTGTAAATCACATTTTTGTTTCACAAGCAATTTAGGCTCTCGTAAGTCTAAGAATGATTTATCATATTTTTAGTATGACCATATAAACAACAGACACACTATTTATCTGATGAAGTTCAGCACAACAGTAGCCTACATTCTCTTCATTCGATTCCAGTCAGCTTTCACGGTTTCCATTCAGTGTGTTGAGCAACATTTGGCTAAAAGTACTCTCATAATAACATATTGTGTGTGTGTGTGTTTTTTATTAGTATTATTTGCCAAACTTCTGTTTGAATAGGCAAGTGCGAACAGGAACTTGGAGAACTGTGTTTCTGTATTTCATTCATGCTGGGAATTCTGTTATTTCCTGGCAGAACTTAGTTTTGAAATAAAGGCGCCACACTGATAGCACAGTTATTGCTGGTGGCACTGTGGATAACATGTCTTCGATAGCCCATGCTATTTTATGCCAACTAGAAGTCAGCATCCACTTTTTGTACACCGGTACTAAATACAGTAATACAAATGTGAATAATGATCACTGAGATCACTGAATGCATGGACGCCAGAAATACCTGCATCAGAAAGTGATGAATATGGTGAAATAGTTCATTTTTTCTTGTAAAGTAATCAAAAAAAGGATTTGCAAAACAGAAAAAGTTAAAGTTCTTTAAAGTATATTCATTTCTGCTCTCAATACTTGGTCGGGGCTCCTTTAGCACAAACTCCAGCATCAGTGAGGAGCGGCATGGAAGCGATCAGCCTGTGACACAGTCTTCAGTTCATCTGTATTGTTGGATCCACTGTTTCTCATCTTTCTCTTGAAAATATGCCATAGATTCCAGATGGGGTTCAGGTCAGGCATGTTGGCTGGCCAATCAAGCACAGTAATTTCATGGTCAGCAATCCACTTGGAAGTGCTTTTGGCACTGTGGGCAGGTGCTAAAGTCCTGCTGGAAAAGGAAATCAGCATCTCCATAAAGCTTGTCAGCAGATGTAAACATAAAGTGCTCCAAAATCTCCTGGTAGACGGCTGAATTGACTTTGGACTTGATAAAGCACAATGGACCAACACCAGCAGATGTCACGGCAGCCCAAATCATCACAGACTGTGGAAACTTCACACTGGACTTCAAGCAACATGGATTCTGTGCCTCTCCACTCTTCCTCCAGACTCTGGGGCCTTGATTTCCAAATTAAATTCAAAATGTACTTTCATCTGAAAAGAGGACTTTGGACCACTGAGCAACAGTCCAGTTATTTTTCTTCTTAGCCCAGGTAAGATGCTTCTGACGATGTTTCTGTTTCAGAAGTGGCTTGGTAGCCCTTTTCCTGAAGATGTCTGAGCGTGGTGACTCTTGATGCACTGTTTTGCAGTGTTTTACTTTACATGTAATGAATCTAAAATATATGAAAGTTTCACTTTTTGAAATATAACAAGAAAAAATAAACTTTTTCACCATATTCTAAATTCTAACACACGCACACACGCACGCACGCACGCACTTGTGGGCATGGGACATTCCATAGCGTAATGGTTTTTATACCACACACACACACACACACACTCCACTCACACATTTTAGATTTTCAAAAACACTCAGCTTGTTTCCTCACTCACAAGATAAAGATTTACTCACTTGTGGGGACATTTGGTCCCCAGGACGTGATAAAACCAGCCGCACGCAACTCGCACACACACACACACACGTGCGCTCGCTCCACACACACACACACACACACACACACACACACACACACACACACACACACACACACACACACACACACACACACACACACACACCACACACACACACACACACACACACGTGCGCTCGCTCACACACACACACACACACACACACACTTTTAATTTGTTTTGTTAATTTTTTTTTTTTTTGTAAAAAACTAAATAGCTTACTGAAACACCAATCAGACTTATTTGGTAAATAGGGTAAATAAATATTTAAATAATACATACATTTTTTTAAGATATTGTTTTCTATGTTTTTTTCTATGTTCATCCTGGTGTTTTTAGAATTGTGCGTATGATTTTTGCACATCTTAAACTTAACATGTAGTATATACCAATAAATATTCTTACATGTTTTATTACTGATAAACTGAAGAAATTATAATATGGTTTTATAATAAAATTATTGTAGGGTAAGGGTTATGTTTCCATCCATCAAAGAATCGTAACTGTTTTCAACATTGCTAATAATAATAACAACAACAACAACAATAATATTAATAACAATAATAATAATAATGATTGGCAAATTTGTAATGAGTAATTCAGCCGGGAGTAATGATGCAGAAAATTCAGCTTTGATCACAGGATTAAATTGACATTTTAAAATATATTCAAATAGAAAACAGGTATTTTAAATTCAAATACATAAAATCTTACCGACCCCAAATTTTTTTAACAGTCCAGATAGCTGTCAATCATCTTGATATAAATCACTTTTTAAAATAGCATTCCAAGTCAAACATAGTGCAAGTACAGACAAGGTTATTTTTCTCCTTGCCCAAATGCCAGATGTTGTCAACACAGAGCTAATGTTACTAGATTTGCTCCTCTCAATATCCTTGATAAGCAACATTTAATCTAGCACACAAACAATGAGTTTAACCATCCCACACTCTCCCATCCTCAGTGTCAGAGGCTAATAATAGACCATTAGCAAAGAACTCTTCGTGGCTTTTTAAAACGGTGACGTGTGGTTGTGGGCTAATCAGAAGAGATCACAGGAAGACGTGTCTTCAGGGATGTTGGCAGGTTTATAACAGTTCGCTGGTGGATGCAGGTTCTGATTGAGTTCTCCGATAAACATGCTCATGTGAGGTCTGTGTGAGGCCTCATGGGGAACATGAAGTCTGTGCGGAGATGTAAGTTAACATGTAGCATAACTTGAGAAGGGCACGTAGTTCATGTTATCACTATCACTTTGTTTTGTATGATATCTGACATGTGTATAATCCAAGTACATATGGGCTGTGCCAGGGAAATGGCAACCATATTTTCCCCTTATTGACAAAACATGTTTTGAGAAAAGGAACAAAGCCCCTTTCAAACGGTTTATTTAGTTATTTTATTGTACCATATAATCCATCACACAAACAAATAAAACATCAATTTATGCAGCCGTTTTCACGGAACTCTATATTTTACTTTGTTATCGGTCACCTCCTTGAGAGACTTTTTATTTATTTATTTTTTTTTAAATGCTAGAATATTAACTTTTAGCGGCATTCGCCGGAAACTGGTTCAAAAGAGCCAACGTATTTTGCAAATATGTGGTTTTAGGCAACAGTTCATTTAACCAGGTAATTATTCAATGATTCGGCTAGTAGCCTACTTTAAGTCTGTTAGTGTCTAATGTTTATTCACTATGTCAGTTTATGTATTTTACTATGGAAGCCCATTTCCGCCACTGAATACAAATATTATTTTTTACGACTTTTTATTTCACATTTCTGACCTTTTTTGTTGCAATTGCAAGATAAAAGCAGGCAATGGCCATTTATAAAGTCTTAAAAATCATGTGCTATAACGTCCCGATTTTCTGTTAAAGTCAGAATTGTGAGTACAGTTCTGAGAAAAAAAGTAAGCCTCTTCCTCGGAATTTAAATAACCCGCAAATGTGAGTTTACATCTCACAATATTGAGAAAAGAAAACAGAACTGCCATTTAAACTCACAATTGCGCGAAAAATTCAGAAACAACCGACTGTTTTTGTATAGTTAAAATAACTGGAAGTGAAAGCCTTGCACGTTCAAGTGACAAATGGCCATTTTTCCATTACGAATAAGGGGGATTGCATGATGCCATCAAGATTCAGAACAGAGACAGATAGTGGTGTTGTTTCTAATGACGCAGTGTACTGATACTCTGCTGCAGGTGTGTGCAATATGTTCAAGTATCTCTGAGACCTCCTATCCATGCAGGAATCAGATAAGACGACACTAGTGTTAAGAAACACTAAACGAACTCAGACGATCTTGTGGGCAAAAGAACGGCATGGTCCAGACACTAAAGTCTGACAAATGCACACTGATCGGCATTGTTCAGCTCCGAGCGACATGATAGGTTAGTCAACAGCAGGTGTGTTCCAGTTCAATTAAGTCTTATCAGGTTATCAGTCATGGACAGATCATTTAGTTGTGTGCATATAAATTCAGCAGGTCCTGAGAATAGTTGAATATGTATCAAATAATCATTAACCTTTGTAGCAGTGGTTTAAAAGTATAGTGGAGGATATTTGCTCTCGTTTTGCTGATGTCAGTGAATGTGCGGCACTAAGGCTTTCTTCTTGAGATTAAACCTTAATGTTTCTAAAGCCCAGGGAGATTTTTTTATCAAGTTTTAATGCTTAGTCAGTCACTAAAATCACAGAAATAATTTAGCAGCAACTGTGATATAGCTATAGTTATTATGTAGCATCAGCAATCACAGATTTGACTACTGGCATAACATCTGGTGCATACTATAGTAGCTTGTGATGCAATTCAAGGTAACACTTTAGTATAGGGATCAATTTTCATTATTACCTAGTTGCTTATTAGCATGCCTATTGTTAACATATTGGCTGTTTATTAGTATAAGCACATATTCAGCATGACCATATTCTACAGTACATCCCTAATTCTACCCAATACCTAAACTAAACATCTACCGTACTACCTATTAATAAGCAGCAAATTAGGAGTTTATTGAGGCAAAAGTCATAGTTAATGGTTTGTTAATAGGCAATAATTGGACTTTAAAATAAAGTGTGACCAAATTCAGCTATAAGTTCTTCTCCAGTGTTCCTTTTTTCAGCACAGTCATGGACATTTGTGATAATGAGCTAAGCAGTTATTTAATAGTTTCACAGGGACATCATGTTTTTAAGCCCTGTGACAAACTGGCCATCTGTCCAGGGTGTCCCCTCCCTATGACCCAAAACGCTGACGCAGACTCCAGCCCCCCGTGACTCTAAAGAGGATCAGCTTTTTGGCGAATGGATGGATGGGTCATGTTAGTTAAAATAAGTCTAAAACACACAAGAACTGACTGCACATAATCAGCTCCATATGGCTTTTCAGAAGTAGTAAACTTGCTCTGTAGCTCACCAGTACAACAGCATTTGCACACTTTCATGTCCTGTGAATCATGAGTCGTGACACTTGATCAAAGCGATCTAAAAGGGCATGAATTCTTCAGCAAATTAATATTTTTCTCACATTTGCTTTTGTTTCCACTATTGGTTATAGTTTTAGGGTAGAGTTTAGTGTAAGTGGTATGTTACGTTATTTTCATACCGTTATTAATCACATGATAGAAGGTTTATCCTTTGCCGCCACTCGCCGGAAATATATTTTATTTATCTGTGTTTTCTCTCGTCCAGAGATTGCTCAGAGTTGAAGTGACTCAATACCCTTTGAACGAGGAGGGGAAATTAGTGTATTTCCAGTCTGTTTGTAGCTTGCCGACGTGCAATGCTTGATGCTTTGGCTTGTTTTGTAGCTGTTTTTGATAGTGGATAAAAATATATGAACTAACTGTCCACATTTGCTCTGAAACTGGTGGTTTGGCTAAAATCTTACAAAACATGCTTATGACAGAAAATCCACGTCAAATCCCATGTAGCACTGGGCCTGCTCTAAAACATCAGTATTCTAGTGGAAAACAGTGCACTGTGGAAAAACCCTTCTCTTGGTTTTAGGATAAAATAAGCCATGCTTTTTGCATCACTGTGAGTCATTTGACCTCTTGTTCCTGGTTCATGCCAGAGGAGTGCACCCTGATACATAGCTGTGACCCCACTGTGCTGTATGCTAATTATATCAACTTTCCTAGCCTTCAAGATGGGTATCTGTGTCCCTTCATGTCTGTCACATCATGGAAAACGATAACAAGTTGTTGGAGGAGAAAGACTATTTTTTGAGCTGTGGAAAACAGGCCCAATTTTAGCAGATCTGACAGTCTGGAGATTGTCATATAGTCACACAGGAAAATGGAACAATGGCTTCCAGCTACTGAGGAATCTGGGTGTACCCAGCGGGAGCGCAGACTGACTTGATCTGGAGGGCGTTTCAGGACAAGAGTTTAATGGATTAGAAACTCCAGGTCATCACACTGGAGAAAGCGGGTCTCAGATGTATTTTGGTTTGTTTACCTATTACCTAACTGTGGGTCAGGAGCGGACAACAGTGAATATTTTTTGGAGCAGCACTCCGTCAGGAATGAGGGCAGAAGATGTAAACACCTCATGACTGTGAACAGCAAAAACAAAATAGTTACTTTAATCAAATCTAATTCCTGCAATATTCTAATGATGCTCTGTGTCACATTTACAGGGGAACTCATGGCTGCATTTGAGACGTTTAAAGAGACAGTTCACCCAAAAATGAAAATTCTGTCATAATTTACTGAGTCTCAAGTTGTTACAAACCTGTATGAGTTACATAGAACATAAAAGTAGATAGATATTTTGGAGAAATAGTTGATCGTTGATCGTAGCCATTGACTTGCATAGTATTTTTTTCCCTCCATATTATGGGATTCAGTGGCCACCATCAGCTGTTTTCTTTCCAGGATTCTTCAAAATATCTTCTATTACAGAAGATAGAAACACATATATGCTTGCAACAACTTGAGGGTGAGTAAATGATGACAAAATTGTCATGTTCCCCTTTTCCCCAATTTATCCCTATAATAAAACTCTGGTCTGTTTTTCTGAACTACAAGCTTAGTATAAGAACTACAAACTGTATAAAATACACTTCAGTATGGGTTTGGTAAGACTATAGATAGGGTTTAGTGAGAGTTAGTAATGTTTTATAAAGGGTGGTTACAGTAAAGGCGTTCACTTGGTGCTTATCTGTGACAGTGTGACAGATCTCAGACAGAAGAGGGCGAGATTTCAGCCGGGACACTAAAGGACACTTATTTAAAAAAAAGTAGCCTACTTATTATGGAAATAATATACTTTAGAAGATATAATTAAGAGTGAAATGAATATGTTTCTGGCACTTCTTTGCATGTTAATTACATTTAAATTGCAGTGTATTATAATTGTCATTTAAATTAAATGCAGTTAGCTTAACTTTACAGTGCTTTTTGAAATTCAACAACAATTTAATTGTATTGTTCACTCTACTTAACATATTTGAAATTGAAGTTTACTTAACCCTCTGGTATTGTTCCTTTGGGAGTCACACTTGTGTTGTTCATGGTCAAAAGTGACCGGACACCTGAAATTGAACTTTTTTTTTTATCAATGTAATCTATTTTTGTTCAATAATATTTTGTATTTTGAGAGAATGTCATAGCACTAATTAATATGTATGTAATAAGACTCTTTTTTATATTTTCAATTACTTTTCAAGTGGAATGCTTCTGTTTTAAACTCTTGATATTTTGTCACGCCTTCATTGCTTTGCAAAAAAAAATTCTGCATATGCACCAGTACAATGGAGTTATTAGAGATTAAGGATGTCTACGAATAATATGTATGCAATTAATATAATGTTGAACATTCAGTATTAGCTAATAAGCAAAGCACGCTGAGTGGATTGAGCGCGCAGCTGCGCAGATGCGTGAGCTTGTCGAGTGAATATCCCTTTCTCACAGACATCACTGGAAAGTTTGTACTTCGGTCGGATATGTCAAAAACAAGTAAAACAATGCACAAGTTACTTAACGGTAGGGAGAGAGAGAGAGAGAGAGAGAGAGAGAGAGAGAGAGAGAGAGAGAACACTAGCATAGCACGCGCCATTTGAAATAAAACTAAATCGTAAATATAAGACAACTTATAGGGCATAACTAGCATTATACTTACTCTTTTGGTTTCTGTACCCAGTATTTAAAAAACGTACAAATGCAATGACAGTATCGGTACTCTGTATCGGCAAGTACCAAATATTAAAGTAGCGGTATTGGGCGAGTACTGTAAAAAGTGGTATCGGTGCATCCCTTGTAATAACAAATAACATAACAGGTACAATTATAATCAAGTACTTTAAATGTGCTTTAGTATGTTGGTCAACACATAAAAATGTGCTTCTTTAAAGCAAATTTTTTAACTTTTCATTATTACCAAGTGCACTTTTTTGAAATGCAATAAGTGTCTTGAAACTTTATTTACTAATAAAGTTACCTTTCATTTTGATTTATATAATATTATATGCAAACAAAATTTGTTAATCCTTTTAAAATTTGAAGAACACCTCAAATTCACATTCAGTACAATTAAATGCACTTCTTTTTCACCAGGGGAGGTTTAGTAACTTTTAAAACTTTTTTTAAAAGTTAAAAAATTTGACACCCCAAGCAAAATCCAAGTTCTTTCAAGTCAGCTAGTCAGATGGCGTCTATTGGTATGTTAAGAATTTATTAAGGA
Organism: Ptychobarbus kaznakovi; assembly: GCA_027422405.1. NCBI lineage: Eukaryota > Metazoa > Chordata > Actinopteri > Cypriniformes > Cyprinidae > Ptychobarbus > Ptychobarbus kaznakovi. The sequence goes on along the minus strand of CM049802.1, from coordinate 23,406,806 downwards.
TTTAGTAAGACTTTACTAAGGGTGTGAAATATGTCATTGAAACCATTAAGGTCATCTGTTCTCAGAATGACGCCATTCCATCATTCCAGATCAGTAACAGTTCATATACAGCCAACTATGCCAAACATGGAAAACCCCACACTACTTCCTGAGAAGAATGTCTGTCTTTAATCTCATGTGGAGATCTGTGACTGTTTTAGAACCTTGTGCTACTTGAAACAGGAGAGATTACAAGAAATAATTTGGAATTATTTCTGGTAAAGCTCAACCTTTTAGGAAACAATTAATGTTAACATGTTGACATTAACATGAAACTGGTGCCACTAATAGCTTTGGGGCAAACGTTTTGAATAAAGATGTTGCCATGTGACAGTTTTATAGTTTGTATTGTTTTTTTTAGGTGCAGCACCGTGACTCAGTGGGTAGCAATGTCATCTAACACAGCAAGAGGATTCCTGGTTCGAGTCCTGGCTGAGCTTAAAAATAAAAGTTGAATGCCATAGCATAGTATTTATAATTGTATGAAGAACATTTTAATAATCTAAAATACTTTTTTTCCACTATAAAGAACCTTTTATGGTAAACTAAAATATACAACCCGAATTCTGGAAATGTTGGGACGAAATTTGCAAAAAATGAAAACTAAAAGACTTTTTAATCACATGAGCCAATATTTTATTCACAATAGAACATAGATAACATAACAAATGTTTAAACTGAGATATTCATTTTTTTTATGCACAAAATTAGCTCATTTCAAATGTGATGCCTGCTACAGGTCTTAAAATAATCCGGACGGGGGCATGCTTACCATATTGTAGAATCTCCTCTTCTTTTCAAAACATTTATTATCTGATTGTGGTTGTATCTCTCTATTAGTGTTCCTGGATCTTAGTGCTGAGTTCGACACTATCGATCACAACATTCTTTTGAATAGACTTGAAAACTCTGTTGGCATTAGTGGAAGTGCATTAGCATGGTTCAAATTGTACTTATCTGACCGCCATCAATTCGTAGCAGTGAATGAAGAGGTATCATATCGATCACAAGTGCAGTATGGAGTACCTCAAGGCTCAGTACTAGGGCCGTTACTTTTCACGCTTTACATGCTACCCTTGGGAAATATCATCAGGAAACATGGGGTTAGTTTTCACTGTTATGCTGATGATACTCAGCTCTATATTTCTTCACGGCCCGGTGAAACACACCAAATTGAGAAACAATGCATAGTCAATATAAAAAACTGGATGACGAATAATTTCTTACCACTAAATTCTGAAAAAACAGAGGTGTTAATTACCGGACCTAAAAACCTAGTAATAAGTAATTACAAGTAATAACCTAGTAATAACCTTCAAGTAATAACCTAGAACACTGTCTAACACTTGATGGCTGCTCTCTCAATTCGTCATCATCAGTCAGGAACCTAGGTGTGCTATTTGATAGAAATCTCTCCTTTGACACCCATGTTTCTAGCATTTGTAAAACTGCATTTTTTTCATCTTAAAAATATATCTAAACTGAGACCTATGCTCTCAATGTCAAATGCAGAAATGTTAATTCATGCGTTTATGACCTCAAGGTTAGATTATTGTAATGCTTTATTAGGTGGTTGTTCTGCACGCTTAATAAACAAACTACAGATGGTCCAAAATGCAGCAGCTAGAGTTCTTACTAGAACCCGGAAGTATGACCACATTAGTCCAGTTCTGTCAACACTGCACTGGCTCCCTATTAAACATTGTATAGATTTTAAAATCTTGTTAATTACTTATAAAGCCATGAATGGCTTAGCTTCTCAGTACTTGAGCGAACTCTTATCGCCTTATAGTCCTCCACGTCCTCTACGATCTCAAAACTCTGGCTATTTGATAATACCTAGAATATCAAAATCAACTGCCAGCGGCAGATCCTTTTTCTATTTAGCGCCCAAACTCTGGAACAATCTACCTAACACTGTTCGGGAGGCAGACACACTCTGTCAGTTTAAATCTAGATTAAAGACCCATCTTTTTAACCTGGCGTACACTTAATACACTAATACGCTTATAATATTCAAGTCCGTTAAAGGATTGTTAGGCTGCATTAATTAGGTCAACCGGAACCAGGAACACTTCCCATAAAACATGATGTACTTGTTACATCGTAAGAAGAATGACATCTATGCTAATATTAGTCTTTTGCTTTCTTATTCCGAGGTCACCGTAGCCACCCGATCCGGTCCTTATCCAGCCCAGATGATCACTGCAGTCAACAGATCCAGTCCCTATCCAGATCAGATGGTGAATCATCACCTAGAGACGACCTCTACAGCTCTGAATGTCAGCGGAGACCAGGGCACCTAGATGAGCCCCAGAGACAGATCCCCAGTGAGGACCTCGTCCCCAAGACAGCCATCGGGAAAATACCACTGGAACGAGTGGAGCCCTTACACTCTGACTTTGCTGCAGTTGGAACAAACTGCTGGTTTGTCTGGCCAAAGGGGAAAGAAGCCTGAGCCTGGTTTCTCCCAAGGTTTTTTTCTTCGTTCTGTCACCGATGGAGTTTTGGTTCCTTGCCGTTGTCGCCTCTGGCTTGCTTAGTTGGGGACACTTCATTTCCAGCGATATCACCGACTTGATTGCACAGATACTATTTAAACTGAACTGAGCTGGACAATGACATCACTGAATTAAATGCCTTTAACTAAAACAAATTCCTATTTTGATATTGTGCAGTTGCTTTGACACAATTTGTATTGTTAAAAGCGATATATAAATAAAGGTGACTTGACTTGACTTGACATACATGAAGCGTGACTTACATTCTTAGACGCACGCGAGTCCGTTATTATTAGTGTGCAAATAAACAAAGCATGTATGTGCGCTCTCTGATAGCTTTATGAGCACATTCCAGTATGATCGCATGTCTGGCAAGTGTTTTATAATGGACACTCGCTAAAGAAGCGTGTTTTTATAGAAGTTTGCTATGTACGGTTGTGTATTGGCATCAACATTCACTCTGACAGACTAACTGTTCACTTGTCAGTCATGTTGAGCTGCCTTCAGATCACCACACTCAACATATTCATAATGTGTTGTGTTGTGTTTTGCTCTGTTTAAGAATTCTGAATACAGATCCGTGTATATTTATATAACTTTAAGGCGACTGGAATAGTAGTCTGTTTCCATCTCTGTGTGGTCCTGCTTGGTACTGCAGCTTGACTTGTAGTTACATATACAGTATATGCATAGAAAATGGTCTTAACAAATGTAACAATTATTATTTTTTCTCACAGATTTTGCTGTTGCACTGTATACATCAATTTTGAATTATTACTAAAATTAAGAGCAAAATGTTTTATTTTTCATATATAGTTTTGTGATAATCAACCTCAATTTTGAATTTGGTAAAACAATTTGCTTTATTTAAAATGTTTAATGCCTTAATCCTTTTCTTATTTTGATTAATCATATTGGGATGTATGCTAATTTCTTTTTTAATGTGGCGCCCCACATAGAAAATTTGCCACCAGCGGCCACCAGCTTCCTTTTTGCATGATATAAGTTTAGTTGGCATCTGCATATGGCACGGCAAATTGTGTTTACCGACAGTGGTTTCTGGAAGTATTACTGGACCCATTTAGCAATGTTAATGACAGAACCATGCCGATGAGGGATTCAGTGTCGACTAAGGGCCCGGAGACCATGGGTATCCAACAAAGGTTTTCGGCCTTGTTCCTTATGCACAGAGATTTCTCCAGTTTCTCAGAATCTTTTGATGATGTTATGCACTGTAGATGAAGAGATTTGCAAAGCCTTTGACATTTTACGTTAAGGAACATTGTTTTTAAAGTATCAAACTTTTTACGCATTCTTTCACAGATTGGAGAGCCTCTGCCAATCTTTACTTCTGAGAGACTCTGCATCTCTAAAACATATATTTTATGTTACAGACCTGATGTCAATTAACTTAATTAGTTGCTAGATGTTCTCCCAGCTGAATCTTTTCTAAATGTATTGCTTTTTCAGCCCTTTGTTGCCCCCATGCCAGCTTTTTTGAGACCTGTAGCAGGCATAAAATTTGAAATGAGCTCATTTAGTTGATAAAAGGAATTGGAATGTACTAAGTTTTTAGTAAATTCGTACTAAAAACATATAGATATTTCAAACATTTTTACAATTTCTCAGTTTAAACATTTGTTATGTTCTCTATGTTCTATTGTGAATAAAATATGGGGTGATGTGATTTGAAACTCTTTTAGCTTTCATTTTATTCTAATTTTAAAAAAAAATCCAGAATTTCCAGAATTCGGGTTGTACTTCAACTCTGTTTCTATTGAATCTTTTATGTTATGTATTTAAATATATTTATAATTACACATTTTTAATAATGAAGTTGCAGCTTAGTACATTTAAAATATATTAACTTCATCTGAATACCAAACTACAGTTAAAATTATAATCTAGTAATTTACATGTGCTTTATATTAGACATAAATCAAAAGAAGTGTAATTCCTTAAAGTAAGACAAAATATTATTAAACATAATTATTTAAAATGTACTTTAACTTATAACTTTAAATGTGACATTATTTGAAAAGTTATTTGATGGTTCCATTAGGAAGCCTTAACATCTATTTAATATTTTCATTACACAAAAAGAGTTTAATAATAATGTTTAGTAATTATCTTACAATTCAGACTCCTTTTCACAAAATTGTGTGATATTCAATTCCATTCAATATTATTTGAATAGCACTTTTACAATAAAATCATTGCAAAGCAGCTTTACAGGAAATTAAGTTTCTACAATAGATTTATATATTTTAGAAACTTAATATATTAAACTTATGGAAAACTTTGGTTAATTCTTTATACTGTCTGATGGTTGGCTTCCTCTGAGGTCCTCTGTGGGGTTAGTATCATCTCTTCTCGGGTGTTTGGTCATCTCAGATCATTTAAGGGTTGGATCCAGACTGAAGCTTGTGTAATTCCTAGTTACCACGGGATGTTAATCCAGAAACAGAGAAACAAATAAAGACAATTAGCGTAGCTGTTGTTCCATCCAAGCAAAAATATTTGTTCAACCCAAGCTAAAGCATAATAATGAGCGTTTGATCAGATATAACTGCAGTACAAGATTATGAGATGCATTATATGAATGCTTGGCTAAAGAGATGTGTCTTTAATCTAGATTTAAACAGAGAGAGTGTGTCTGAACCATGTAACCAAGTAAACATATAATAATAAATTATATACAGAATAAACAGGGAATAAACGCACAGTAGTGATCACCGGGGCAAATCAAGACTTTGCACTGAGGTGCAGGAACCACAGTCTTTTATGGGGAATGGTGTGAGTGTGTGTAATGATGACAGGTGCAGACGATCAGTCCCAGGTATGTGGGAGGAGAATCTAATGAGCTAGTAATCAGGCGAGGCCTCCCTCTGGTGGTTTGAGAGAGAAGGTGCAAGGGCCTCGTCTGTAACAGAGCCCCCCCCCCCGGGAGCGGCTCCTGACGCGAGGAGGCTGGCAACGCCGGGGTCTACCTCGTGGTCGAGGGGCTGGCTTCTCCGGGTGTGACCTATGAAACTCCTCTGTGAGAGCTGGGTCGAGAACGTCTCTCGCCCTGACCCAAGATCTTTCCTCCGGGCCATACCCCTCCCAGTCAATCAGGTACTGGAGTACACCGCCCCGGCGCCGAGAGTCGAGAAGTTCTCTGACCTGGTACGCCTCCTCGCCCTCGACCAGAATTCCTCACTCCGTTGTAACCATTCATTCACTGAAGGCAGATTCGATGGTTCCCCTGACCAGGGAAAGAGTGGTGGTTGATAACCTAAAACACACTTGAAAGGTGTTAGGCCGGTGGCAGGTTTCTGAAGCGAATTTTGGGCATACACGGCCCACATCAGATATCTGCTCCAGTCCGTCTGACGGTTCTGACAGTAGGTTCTGAGGAAGTGAGTGAGTTCTTGATTCAAACGTTCTGTCTGCCCGTTAGACTGGGGGTGGTAGCCGGACGTGAGGCTAACATTAATGTTAAGGAGTCTAAAGAAGGCTGACCAGACTCGTGAGGTGAACTGAGGACCTCTGTCTGATACGATATCCTCGGGTAGGCCGTAAAATCGGAACACATAGTTGCACAGGGTCTCTGCTGTCTCCAGAGCTGACGGGAGCTTGGGCAGGGGTATGAGACGGCAGGATTTGGAGAAGCGGTCCACAACTGTCAGAATGGTAGTATTACCTGATGAGTTGGGTAAGTCTGTAACAAAGTCTATGGCGATGTGGGACCACGGGCGTTGGGGCACAGGGAGTGGTTGGAGAAGACCTGCCGGAAGGTGGCGAGAGGGTTTGGACGTACTACAGGCTGTGCAGTTATTCACAAAGGTAGCTGTATCCTTTGACATTGAGGGCCACCAGAACCGGTTCTTGAGAAGTTGAACAGTCGTTGTGATACCTGGATGCCCTGAGCTAGGTGTGTCGTGAACTTGGTGCAGCAGTTTGTCTCTGAGTTGTTCAGGAACGGAGGTGAGGTGGGGAGGACAGTCTGGAGGAGGTGGGCGTTCTGCATTGGCCAGATTGATCTCCGTTTCAATGTCCCATCGTACGGGAGCAACAAGCAAGCTCTCTGGAATAATGTTCTCCTCCCCCTCGATGTGATTAGTTCTCTCGTCTAGCCGTGAGAGAGCATCCGCCTTGACGTTCTTAGAACCAGGTCGATATGTGACTGTAAAGTGGAAGCGTGTGAAAAACAGAGCCCACCTAGCCTGCCGGGGATTTAGTCGTTTGGCTGATCTTAGGTATTCAATGTTCTTATGGTCAGTTAGGATGGTGAACGGATGTCGTGCCCCCTCCAGCCAGTGGCGCCACTCCTCCATAGCTGCTTTCATTGCCAGCAATTCCCGATTTCCCACATCATAGTTTCGTTCGGAGGCAGATAGCTTCCTGGAAAAGTATGCACAGGGGAACATCTTAGTGGGCGAACCCTGACGTTGTGAAAGAATAGCCCCGATACCTGTACTTGAAGCATCAACCTCTACGATGAATGGGATCGGGGTGATGGAGGATCGGAGCGGAAGTGAATCTGTCCTTGAGTTCTTGGAAAGCCTGTTTTGCCTCTGTGGACCAGGAGAGCTGCGAAGTAGACCGTTTTGTTAGCGAGGTTAGTGGAGCGGCCACAGAACTGAAATTCCTGATAAATCGTCTGTAAAAGTTAGCGAATCCCAGAAAGCGCTGTAATTCCTTCAGAGTACGTGGTTGAGGCCAATTGACAACTGCTTTTACCTTGTTATCATCCATGGCTACTCCCTCTTGACTGATGACATATCCCAGAAATGCTATCTTGGTTTGGTGGAATTCGCACTTCTCCGCCTTGACATAAAGCTGATGCTGCATCAAGCGCTTTAGGACAGCGTGCACGTGTTGGATGTGTTTGTCGAAGGAATCTGAAAAGACCAATATGTCATCGATGTACACCAACACCCTCCGATCAAGCATGTCTCTGAAAATGTCATTCATGAAGGACTGGAAGACGGACGGACTGTTGGCAAGGCCGAACGGCATAACGCAGTACTCGTAGTGCCCAGTAGAGGTTGAGAATGCTGTTTTCCACTCATCGCCCTCCCGGATTCTAATTAGGTTGTATGCTGAGCGAAGATCGAGCTTGGTGAAATATTTGGCTTGACGGAGTTGTTCTAATGCGGCAGGAACTAGTGGAAGTGGATATCTGAATTTGATGGTGATGTCATTGAGACCCCGGTAGTCAATGCATGGTCTGAGGCTGCCGTCTTTCTTCTTTACGAAGAAGAAGCCTGCTGAGGCAGGTGAGGTGGATGGTCGAATGAAGCCCTTTGCCAGCTCCTCCTCAACATACTTCTTCATGGCCTCAGCCTCTGGTTGTGACAAAGGAAATATTCTGCCCTTGGGAGGAGTGCTACTGGGAATAAGTTCAATGGAACAATCACTTGAACGATGCGGAGGAAGTTCTGAAGCCTTTACCTTGCTGAATACCTCGGGAAGATCAGCATATTGGAAGGAAGGTTGACCACTTCTGAGTTCTCTTGAGTGAGAGTGATGGTGCTGACAGAGACAGGTGTGCTGTGGCTGATACATTGTTCGTGACAGGCAGAACCCCATTGCTTTAGGCAGAGCAATACAATGAGTAGCCTTCGAGAACCGATCCACCACGTTCAAAACCACCGTGTTCCCACTTGAGGGCGGGAGACCTGAGACAAAATCTAGCGAAATGTGGGACCAGGGCCTCGAAGGAACTGACTACGGCTGAAGGAGCCCAGCAGGGGGTCGATTGGAAGTCTTAGAAACGGCACAAACTGAGCAAGCCAAAACAAAACATTGAATGTCACGAGCCATAGACGGCCACCAGAACCGTTGTTTAAAAAGAAACAAAGTACGACTCACCCCAGGATGACAAGCCACCTTGGAACAATGACCCCATCAAATGACATCGGGCCATAAAGTCTCTGGCACAAGCAAACGACCTGGTGCGGAGACCGTGCGGACCTTCAATTCGATTTCCCATGTGACTCGGAAAAAGACAGAAACAAAAATCGATAAGAAATAGAAAAATCGAAACGACCAAAAAATAAAGCCCACCGGGCCTGTGGCACAATGGGCTCGGAAAAAGACGAACCTTCTAACCAGGCGCTCAGAATGGCTCTCTATTACCAATATAAAAAATACGAGAAAAATACACACATAACTGGATAGGATGGCACCAACCCCCATCGGGTCAACCTCCACACAAACTGCCGGAGGGATGATATTGAAACAAAGCAGCTTGTAACCCGGCCGATAAGAAATAGAAAAATCGAAACGATTAAAATTGGACCAAGGCCTTGCGGGAAATGGCCAATAAAGCCCACCGGCATCCCACGCTAAGAAGATGTAACTCAAAAAGGGAACAGCCTATTTCTCCGCCTTGACATAAATACCATTCTCTAACAGTTGAAGCACCCGCCAGTCTATAGAATGAGAAAATATCAGTATGTCATCCAGCTAGACATAAATGAACTGATCTAGCATATCTCTCAACACGTCATTATGGAGTGCCTGGAAGACCGCAGGAGCGTTGGAAAGCCCAAAAGGAAGAACCCGATATTCAAAGTGCAACCTGGGGGTATTAAAAGCAGTCTTCCATTCATCCTCCTTCCTTATGCGCCAAATGATAAGCGTTGCGGAGGTCCAATTTCGTGAAAAAGGACGCCCCTGCAGATGCTCAAAGGCAGAAGACATCAACGGCAAAGGGTAAGTATTCTTCACCGTGATGTTGTTCTGCCCTCGATAGTCGATACAGGGACGAAGAGATCAGTCTTTCTTTTCCACGAAAAAAGCCCCGCCCCCGCCGGCGAAGAAGAAGGGCGAATGATCTTGGCTGCTAGAGAATCAGAAATATATTTCTCCATGGCCTCCATCTCCGGGGCGGAAAGCGAATAAAGTTTCCCCTTAGGCGGAGACGTACCTGGTAATAAATCTATTGCACAGTCATAGGGACGATGCAGAGGTAGAGAAGCAGCTCGAGACTTACTGAACATGCTCTTCAGTTCAAGGTACTCGCTGGGCACGTTTGACAGATCCATATGCTCATCCTGAAACACAGAACAGGACACAGAAGGACAGGCAGACAACAAACAAGAGAGAAGACGATGTCAGTGTCGCAGGAGGTGACAGGAAGGTGGTTCAGCGATTGGCTGCCGGAGCTCGGCGCACTCGCTGATCTCTCTGCTGCGATCTGGTATCCACCCGAATAGCCAGACTGACTAAGCCATCCAGAAATGTAGGCAAGTCCAGTGAGTAGATCTCGTCCTTGATATAATCAGCGAGTCCATGTAAAAACATGTCCCACTGTGCTTCTAGATTCCAACGGCACTCCGCCACCAGTGTACGGAATTCAATGGAGTAATCCGTAACGCTCCGATTCCCCTGCTGTAACTACGCCAGAAAGCGAGCCTCCTCTCTGCCCAAATCCGGCTGATCAAAAACCTTTCTGATCTCCTCCGAGAATGACTGAAACGAAGTGCAGTAGAGAAGCTTCTGCTCCCAAACTGTAGTTCCCCAGAGAGCCGCCCGTCCAGAGAGCATCGTTATGACAAACGCTATCTTAAATTCCTCGTAGGAAACGACGATGGTTGGAGGGAAATGTATAGAGAACACTTGACAAGGAAAGACTGGCATTGCTGGGGCTCATCAGAATAAAAGGCTGGAGGCGGAAGGCGGGGTTAGGTAAAACGGACAGCCTGATCTGGGGCAGAAGACACAGGTGGATTAGACACGATAGGTTGCTGAATAGACGCTGGATAGTCTGGGGACGCTGTAGCTGGGTGGTTAGCTCCGAGACCTGAGAGACCAGGGCTTGAACAGCGCGATTAGAGGCTGCCATCTGTTCCTCCTGGCGACCAATGCGTGAATTACCAGGAGACAAAAAGTCTCTTAAATCTGATGCACTCGCTGGATCCTTAATGGTCAGATCATTCTATCATGAAACAGAAACTCAAGATCCAAGTGCGAGTCAAATAGATAGTCTTTATTAGACAACTTCAAAACAGCCACAGTAGAAGTGTAGAATAATCCAGCAGTGCAGAATCTCCAGCTCAGGCAGATAATTCGCTCCGACCAGTCCTCTCCCTCTAGGAAACAAGAACAGCAACCAGGCAAAACAGACTCAAGAACTGGAAGGACTGACATCTCTGTCAGGACATGAGAACAACGATCTGACAACACACCACATAAACGGGCAGTGCAGACGAGCTACACCTGTGACCGCTCTGATTGCCTCGTCAGGTGCGTGGTAACTAGACAACGCTGACAAGCACAACGATCGGACCCACACACACACACACACACACACAGAAATGAGCACACGGATCCATGAACCATGACAGTTTATGTAATAAAATATGTTTCGTAGTTTGTGTTGTCCCTTATCAGTGCAAAATTATCAAAAATTAAAAAGGATTCATGCCAATATTGTCTAGGGCATTTCCAAACTTTCTTTTCGAGGGCAGTGTATATATATATATATTATATATATAATTTTTATTTTATTATATATATTTTTTACATTGCCTCTATTTTACATTTGAGCCCCTGCCCCTGAGGAACTCTCAGCACGTCCCTGTTGTTTAGACACATAGCATCATGGATTCTATCAAATAGCAACAGATAAAAAATCAACAAGTGACTGACTCTGTTAGAGTCATGAGTCATAGAGTCATAGAGTCAGATGTTAGAAATCTTATAATGGGCCATGTTTGGATCTTCCAACCGGACAATAATCCAAACACAAACCTCAAAAACAACACAAAAATGGTTCGCTGAGTACAAAACCAAGCTTCTGCTATGGCCATTCCAGTCCTCTGACCTGAACCCTGTAGAAAATGAGTGAGGTGAACTGAAGAGAAGAAGCACCGTCATGGAGCTGTGAATCTAAAGGGTCTGGAGTGATTCTGGATAAAGGAATGGTCTCTGATCTCTTGTCAGGTATTCTCTAAACTCATCAGGCATTATAGGAGAAAGTGTAGAGCTGTTAAACTGGCAAATGGAGGTTTCAAAAAGTATTGAATCAAAGGGTGCCGTTAATTGTGGCCAATGTGTATTAGAGAAAAAATAAATATTTCATAATTATATTTCCCCCCATTTTAAATTCTTAGTAGCAAATGAGGTTAGATTTTTGTGATTTCAATTTATTTATAAAAGATCAAAAGGACTAAAGATGCTGATAAATTTTCATAGCCTTCTTTGATCATATTTACCAAGGGTGCAATATTTTTGGCCAGGACTGTATATCCCACAAGTCTGACTTTATCATTTGCATTTGCGAGTTTATATCTCAACATTCTGAGAAAAGAAGTCTGAATTATGAAATATAAACTTTTATTTGTGAGAAAAAGTCAGAATAGCAAGACAAAAAGTCTGAATTGCAAGAAAAAGTCAGAATTGCAAGAAAAAAAGCCAGAATTGCGAGAAAATGTCAGAATTATGTGATATAATCTTGCAATTGTGAGGAAATAAAGTTAGAATTAAACGAACAAAGTCATAATTGGAAAAAGTTATAATTGTGAGATATAAATTCACAATTGCGAGAAAAAAAGTCATAATTGCTAAAATGTCAGAATAGTGAACCTGTAGGTGTGTGTTAGATAATGGATTGGACATCCGCCCAGGGTGTTTCCCTACCTACAGGCTGAGATGCTGGGAAAAAATCTGCCCTCACTGTGTAGAACAAGTAATTGAAGCAATTGAAAAACAGTTGTTTTTTCAATATTTATATATAAATATATATATTCACATTTACAGTTAATATTCTTCATTTTTGTTCTTCTTTCCCATTTAAACTGGTTGTTTTATGGATTTTAGCTTGGAGTTGCTAGTTCAAAGGTGTTTTATATGAGCTTGAAAGACAGCAAAAAAGTGTGACTTTAGCAAGGCCATTTATGATTATGGCAGTTTATGACTTTTATCTTTTATATAAATGGAAACTGTTTATCTCTAATGTTATCTTTGGATTGCTTGAGTCACTTATGCTTGTGAGAGGACCGCTTCTGTGGAATCCTCCAAACAATAAATTCTATAATTAAAAGCTTTTTATTATTCTCTCATACCTTTCTATGATTAGCATTATTCTAACTGCATGTCATGAGAAATGGGTGTTTGCTGCAGAGCAACACCCTTAAAAGGTCCGTTGCTTACGTTGCTTCCTATTGAGCGACTGTAGGACTATACAGACACAACACTAAGTCCACCCTCGTCCACCCAGAGAGTGAGTGTTTAGGTATGTCTATTTGATATCTCCTTGGTAACTAAACATTTCCTAAATGCTGTATCTCAACAGAAATTTCAACAAACCGAAAGTTCACAGCACAAACTGATGACCTGAAATAAAAGTACAAATACAAATACACAAATACACAACAGGCACTCACAAGCCACAACCAGTCCATCAGCCTTAATTACATTAGATAATAGTGACAGCATCTATATACAGTACATAGAGCAAAACAAGTGCGCTTAATGTACATTTGTAGTGTACTTCAAAAAATCTCATGCATATATTACATTAATAAAACAAAAGTCCACTTAAGTGTACTTAAAGTAGTTCACATTCATGACTGCTTCTTAACACACTTAAGTACACTTTGTAATAATGTCAAATTAAAGTTTTGCTTTAAACGTTTTGCTGTAATTGCTTCAAAAGGTGGACATACCAAATATTAAAGTTAAAAGTTGATAAAAACAGTACGACTCACTTCATCTGGTATTTTTTGTGCTCAGAGCAACCATCTGCATGTTTCATGAACATTATGAAATCAAATAATGTTTTGGAGGCAACAAAAAAGTAAAGTGAATATTTTCAGATCTGTCAGGTGTTCTAACTATTTTGACCACCACTGTAAATGCGGCTTAAGTAGAACTGGTTACATTTAATATCAATTTAAACTACAATTAATTTTCACTTAATTGCCTTTTAATGAAGTAACTGACATTAAATTAAATTTGCACTTAAGTATATTCTTTTAAATTGTATAACTTCTGTAATGAGTACTCTATTTAAAAGTATGCTTTTAAATACTTATTTTTTTCACAAGAGTATACATGCATATTTTCGTCTGTCCAGAAAATGCAGAAAAAAAGTAACTACTTTACTATACATCTTGCAACTATGTGTCAACTAGAGGCAGTACTAATCTGCTTTGCATCTTTAGTGGTTTGGATGCATCTCTCTGTGCTTCTGTTGTTGAGTATCTCTCAATGGTGTGTGCTTTGGTGAGAGAGTATTCTTTACAAACACCAAGAAGGCAGGACGTCTTTCATTATAAAGAGTTGCTTCTCTTTCTACAAAACACGTAATATTTCCTTGAGAAAACGCTCTGTTACGTGACTCCCATGAGAATTCCTCTGTTCTTGATCCAAGGAGACAATTGCCATAGTATTCCTTCTTTTCAGAATCTGCCGTAATGACTTCCCACAAAACAAGTGTGTTTGCTCCTGCCTAGTGTTTAGACCTGCTATAGGAAACAACTGCATCTGCAGTCAACAGCTGTATCTTCATGCACCTGCTCGCAGTAGACGTGACTGCCTGCATTCACTCGCAACATGAATCCCAGCAGATCCCAGCATCCTGCACCAGGAGGCACTGGGTTTCCTTTCGTTCTCTGGTATGTGGATCGGGGTCAACCGCAGATGTTATCACTGCCAGCTTTGAATAAGAAATTAAGATAGTGATCCAATGCAATTAAACTGACAGACTTGACTGTTTACAGAGCTGGCTTAAGGCTGTTATATAAAATGTCTGACTGTCTGCAGGCTAGGGGGTCTGTCTATCACTTTAGGCTATCTTCTGTACGTGTGCCACAACAAAGGAATGACCATGATCTGCATCTTGAGCTGTTATTCTCAAATATGTCTCAAGTCCGGACATGATTGAGAGAGCTGTTTCAAAACAGGAGCCACTTCTTTTGGCCATACACTATATGTATCCTTCAAGGAGAAAACTAATATTTTTGTTATAAGACAATAAATCTGTGAATCAAAACCACTCCTTTCCTGGTAAAAAAAGAGACAGTCAAATATTAACTAATCTGTGACAACTGAATTTGTGTGTCATAGAATAATGTGCACAATACACGGTAGTGTTTTCGAGAAGCCTGCAGAAGTCCAGGGAGTACATACATTTTCAGGAAAACCCACACTGTGGGTGCTTTGATTATTCAATCGCTTTCCAAGAAGGAGAAAATGGCCACCTGAACAGCTTCAGCATGCTGTCTGTTCTTATCCGACCATCGTCATTTTGTAGCAGTGAAAGAGATATCATATCGAGTTCAGTATGGAGTGCCACAAGGCTCAGTACTAGGACTGTTGCTTTTCACACTTTACATGTTATCCTTGGGAGATACCATCAGGAAACATTGTGTTAGCTTTAACCGTTATGCTAATGATACTCAGCTCTCAATTCACAAAACTAATTGAATGGATAGTTAATATAAAATACTGGATGACTAGTAATTTTCTACTTTCTACATTTTCTAAAAAATATATATATATAAACGCACAAAGGTGTTAATTATCGCAACAAAAACAAACAGTTGAGTGCATGAAGTGTCCGACATTCCATACTTTTGTTTGTGTGGATTATTTAAGTTATCAGGGTATTTAAAGGTATTTATTATTTACATTTTTGGAATTTTCATTGTGAACACATTACTAGCAATATTTATACTACAAAATGGCATAGAATAGTGCGTAAGTACGCCAATTGGGATGCACCTTAAATTTGTTGTTGCATCCCTGAAATTGTCAGTTGATTTCTATAAAATGCAGATCACTATCTTCTCAGTTTGATCAGCAGTTATCAAAGTTTGATACGATGGTGTTTAAATTTCCAATAAAATAGGATATAGTTGACATTTTGTTACGTTTAATTATCCCTTAGCAGATTTTGAATAATGCAAAGTTCCTTTCATATTTTGTCAAGTTACTTGGTAATCAAACCTGTGATTTTGGCATTGCTAACTCATTGGGTCTTGGCACAACACAAAACCCTTTTGATGTTAAACAACTACTGTCAGGACTCACTAAAGGCACATAGTAAAATATTTGCAATGAAACGGCGTGGACACAGTTATTTTACAGCTGACTATATTGCATACTTTATGCATTTGTAGGAATTTTGCTTTTATTTAAATCATTCGAACCCTAAGGTTTGCATTCAGTAATTTACTGCCATTTGCATCATTATTTACTACAGCTTAAACCCATTTTGTATCTGTGTTGTTTGTAGATTACCTACACCTGATCATCATCAGCTCTGATTGTTTCCGACCCTACGCTAATTTTCGTTGCTCTTGGTAGATTATGTTGATCATTATGGAAATTATCCATCTGCGTCTGTGTTTTTTTATTTGCTCATTGTCAGTAGATCATCCACAGAACTTTTCTCTCCCATCTGCACATCTGCGAATGATAATTAGCCCTGTTTAGTAAATCTGGCCCTTGCTCTGCTGTTTGAGCTACAGGAATGGTAGAATGGTATAGTGTATGTAGTAAGCATTTTATAAGAGCAACAAGAGACAACACATAATTTCAAACAAATATCACATCCTTTGGGTCAGCAGAGCTTCACAAGACACACATTATGTAAAGTACAATTATGAACATGACTTTTTAAATTAAAATACTAATTTACAAATATAATCTAAACATAATTTAATCTGCTTGTATATGTGTGTTTATTTATTTTGTCAAATTTTAATAATCCTGTTGTGACATTTAGTTCCCACAAATAAATCACTATCAGATCCCTGCCCCCACCCCCCAACACAGGTCCAATTATATTTAGTGCAGACTAATTAATTTGTAGTGCCCCCTTTTGAGAAGACAACCCCAAAATGAGATGTTGCCAGATTTAGCTAAGCTCTGGGGACATTTTATCCCTAAAGTATAGTGTGCACACAGTACCGCCACTCCCTGTACGCAGAGTGCGCAGTTTGCGTAGGACACCAACTCCCAGGGGGGCACCATCCCAGTTGCTCAAAAAAATAACTAACTCGATGCGCCATTCCCGCACCCACGACCGCTCGCAACTCATGTTTGCGGCTGAATGCAAATGATCATAATTGATGGAAAACTGCACCAGTGAAAAGACATCAGCAATCTGGCGCGAAACAAACAAAAAAAGTGTAAAAAATAAGTCTGTGCATCACTTCATAATCCTGTGAAACTTTTTTGGCTGTTGACGTGTTTTAATGTCGGAAATAATTTCACCTCCACCGAGGCATCTAATATTCTCTGGTTTTAACACGAATAAAACAAAAAATCATTGTTTTTGTAGGCACGGTAACAGGAAATTAACCATGGTTTTATTACTTCAAATAATGATTTACCAAGAAGTATTAAGATAATAATTTTTGTGGTTATAAAAAAACAACAATACCCATTAAAATGACTTAAAATGCATTTTATAAAATCAATGAGGCAACTTTAATTCAAATATCCACTTAATCTTACATTTCTGGCCACCTTTTTGCAATAGATGACACAGCCTCTATAATTTCTTCAACAAAAAATATGTGGACATCACAACCCTTACCAAATCGTAGTAAAACTGCTTAATTTACTTTTGGGTGATTTATGAATGCTTGAGACCATAAAATCAATCAGACAACTGTATAAATAAAGTCATAGCCGGAGGTAACTGTATAGAGCTACAATTTTAATTTGTATATAATACAATTTATTTATTTATTTTCATATTTTATTAAAGTTCTATTTTTACCCCTATAGTAGGTTTTTTTTTTTTTTACTTCCGTAATATTTGAGGGAGGGGGGCACAACAATACATTCCTGCTTAGGGCACTCATTTGGCCAGCAGCGGCCCTACGCACACACACACACACACACACACACACACACACACACACACACACACACACACACCACACACACACACACACACACACACACACACACACACACACACATCCCTGCAATGAAAGAGAAGGAAGACTAGGAACTTTCAGTCTGCTGTAATCACCCTAGTCTGGAATAAACATGTAGCAAATGAAAGATAAAATGTCCTTAAAGTGAGTGCATGCTAACCTGCAGACATACATGCACCTGCATCCACTGCTAATGGCCTAAACAGCACAGAGAATCTTAGAGAACACAAAGGAAAATATTCAAACAAAGCACACAGTGTTATGACAACCACAACAATTTAGTCGTAATCAGTTTCCGTCCCAGCCACATTAGTTCCTCTCACTGAGTGTTTTTCCATGTTTTTCTCCTAGTAGTTTGTTAACTGTGCGTCTGAAGGAATGCGGTGGGAATGTGCAGACGGCATCCTGTTTTTTCTTACACTTAGTCAGCTGTTTACTCTCAAAGAGCTGTGTGAGCACAACGTGCTTTCATCTCTGCTGAAGAAAGAAAGACAGAGGAAGGGGGGGGGGGGGTTTCACTCTATACCTAGTTGCGCATTATGGTGTAAAATTTTACATTTAAATTTGTGGTACACTTTATTTTAAGATCCAATTCTCACTATTAACTATGATTTTTGCCTCAATAAACTCCAAATTTGCTACTTATTAATAATTAGTAAAGTAGTAGTTAGTTTAGGTATTGGATAGGGTGTAGAATGTTGTAATGCAGAATATGTCCTTTATAAATACTAATGAACAGCCAATATTTGAATACTATGTGACCCTCTCTGTGAAAACCCAGCTAAAGTCGATTTTTTTGTGATGTATTGTTTTCTACATAAAATCATCCTTCATAAGGTAAATAACATTATGTGAAAATTTAACCTTCATATCTTTAAAATTGACTGAGTAAGGCCATGTCAAAGATTGAAATTATAGTGAAATTAATGGTTGAAATCCAACTTTGATGCTTGTTATATCATAATTAGATTTTGAGACTTTAGCCTGGATTTCACAGAGAGGGTCACATATGCTAATGAGCAACTAGTTAGTGGTGAGGATTGGTCCCTATACTAAGGTGCTACCAGATTTTTTGTATTAAAATATAATCAAGATAGAAAACCCCTTACTAAAAACATTCCTATTGCTGATCATTTTTTTTATTATTATTATTTTTTTATTAGCTTTTGCGTTTGAATTTTTGTAATTTTGTTTTAAGAATCTTGATTTGTTTTGCACTTCTTGGCCACCGTAGTACCTCCATAGTAACCCATAATAATTATGTAAGGAATTCCAAACACTTTACATTAGCCAAATTCTGTAGATCGACCCACATCATGAGGCTTTCCTCCTGCATTAAGGGACCTTAAATGTTCCTCGGAATTTCAAAACTGCAATTTCAAAACTTAGGCAGATGGAATGGGGTAGTAGACAAAGGGCCTGCACATCTTAAGATCTTCTTGATAAATGTAGAACTTCGGAGAACTGCAAATTCCATGTGTGCATCCAAACAGGTGCAAAACATACTTTTGTTAAAAGTCAGCGGAGAGGTTAGGTGTAGGTGAGGCCAGAACATTTGTGTTATTTCTTTTTTAAGCAGTGTTTGACAGTCATCTGGGACGGTGTGTTATCTTGTTAAAGTGTGAAATATGACATTGGCTTATGTCACATAAGATGCAGCTGTAAATATTTTTTTTATACATAGGTGCACATTCCATAAATTTGCCTGATGTGATTTTGCTGAAAACAAATTTGCTATAATTTATACACACCCCAGAATATACACAACAGAGCCTTCCTAATCAAAAGTATATTGCTCATACATTTACAACCCACACAAGTGGGTCGAACAAATGATGCATGAAGTCATTGGTCATTATGGGATTGTGTTAGATTTGTTTTTGGGGTAGGTTTGTAAAGTGTAATGTACTGTTGAGGTGTTGGATTTATTGTGTGGAGGAGTTTATGTTTAACAAGAAGTGCAATGTGATATTTTACTCATTTGAACATGATTGATTCAACAGCTATGTAACATAGAAAACTGTTAAGTAGTTCAATAAAGACTTCTTTGTTATTCGGTAGTATATTGTTTATTAATAGACACAATAATACAAAAATACATTTCATGAAATAAATTAAATAAGTTAACAAACTGACTGCTAGTTGTAAGCAATTCCAGTTTAAACATTCAAGCATCTGTGAGTAACTACTAGTCATTTTTTCACAAGAGAAAACAAGAACAGGTACAGCAGAAATAAATGCAGATATTACAATAGTCAAAACTATGTATATATATAATTAAAGTAGTCATGAACAGATTGTGTTTAATTGAGGCAGTAATGGGAACTCTACACAGTACTACTGAAGCCAGCAGACATTGTACTTTAGGAAAACAATAACAGCATAGCTTTGAGCTATTGAAACCTGCCGGTATTTGAACAATAAAAACACTCCACTGAAAGTATGCAATAAATACTTCCGCCTTCACTGAAGGGAAAATGAGGAAAAATGGAGGGAAGGAAGAGTCATAAAAAAGAAACAGATATACATTCCTCGCGGCTTTTTCGTTTCAGTTTTTTTAACAGTTGGACACTTTCTTGAGCAGTTGATCACAGAAAGCATCAGACACATTCATCTCCAAATAAAATAAATACATAAATATATAAATAATTATATTAAGCTCTGATACAGAGAAACCAAATAAATAAAGGATATTAAAAATAAAATATTCAGTGTCAATAATAGAGATTATACAGTATTTCAGGCAGGGTAAAGGGGTTTAATTTTCTTTCATCTTTCCTACCATATCTTCTCAGATGGTAAAATTAAATTATGTTTGCAGTTCTTCTGCTGCTTTTAACTATCTTCACCATTTCACTGGTGCAGAAGATGACCGTTCCTTCTTTTTACCACCTAAATCATCTTTTACTCTTGCAAACAGACCTTTCTGCTTCTCTTCAGCCGAAGGAATTTTGTTAGCTCTGTCTTGAATTCAGTGAATCCGTAACGTTTGCATCCTCTTCTCACGAGGCAGATCCTCTTCATCCAGGACTGGTTTTGTTCAGGCGCTCCCTCACCTCATCTCTTTCTCTCTAACTGATCAAGAGATTCCGGAGTCTGGATTTCCTCTTGGTTGAAGCCGATCGTGAGGCTGTCATGAAGTTGTCTTCAACCGCCTTCCTGCAAATGAAAATAACACATAGTTTAGCCCCAAAGCAGGATATGTTATGTTCACTGAAGCAGAAGTAGGTGCTAAATGTGCTTAGGTTGATGGGAAATGATTTACCTGAGAGATGACAGTAGATAATCGCTAGTTTTGCCAATGTGATTTGACTGCTCATCAAATTGGGTCACAATCTCCATATCTGGATTTTCTGAACTGCAAATCAAATTTGAGAATAAGGTTACATACTGAATCCACTGGTTACAAAAATGTGTCCAAACTTTGACTGGTCATGCGTGTTATAAAGCTATGGTACAAAAGATGTTTTGAAAATAAATTAAAACTATTCAGTCTTGTGAAACCAAGGGCAAACAGATCTAAATGTCTCTCACACATAAATACAGATGAAGACAAGGGCTAACGCCGTCCTTGAACAACCACAGGAATCTTCAGATACTATTAAACTTGTCCAAAAATAGCTGTCCGTTGATTTGGTGACTCATAACTGCTTTAGTCATTAGACAGTTTCTCATTCACTCCCTTATTTGCTTTCATCTCAGAGAAGAGCATGCTTGCTAAAACCCCCACACAAGCCGCCCTGATCTCTGCAGGTCACACATGGCTGCCTACGGCATCCGCGAGAGACACAATGACACGTATCTGTCTGATTTCATCTTCAGGGTGGAGCTGGAAGCTGTAGAGTCTAAGCATACCTGCTGTGACAGAAACTGGAGCAGGTCCGGTCAGCGGGATTGGCGCATTCACAGCGTCCCGTGGAGCGCCGGCGACGGGACAGTGGGCTTCCCAGACCGAAAGGTGCAATCTTACTGTAGTGAGACGAGAGGGAGAGGGTTAACAGAGAACTGTGAGCGGTCAAATGCAAACAAGAGGATATAAATTCATATTTTGGGGATCTACGTGTGATTAAAGTGATCAGAATTCTTTCAGTTCCCTACGTTCACCCTTTGTCATCTTAGACGTACTCACTTCGGTGTGTTGACCCAGATGATGTCCAAATGGCAGAAATAGATGCACTCGTTGTCTGACCAGCTGCTACAGGAGCAGCGTTTGGTACGGACCCGTTTGAGAGCAGGCGGATTGCTTGATGCTTCAGGCTGATCAGACAGTGGATATCCAAACCCTAGAAAACACAGACACTATGATTAAAGCTATTCACAAAATGTTTATTTGGCACCCTAATAAGTACTTCATGTAGTAACATCCAAATGTACTGACTCTGTTGAAGTTTTATATGACTAAATCAATTTGTATATATTAATATATATATATATATATATATATATATAATTTAATTTTGTATGTAGTTTCTCTCATAAATAATGGGATAGAATTGTGTCAAATCACAGAAAACACACATGCTGTGGAAAACGAAAGTGATTTTTTTTCTCATAAAAGGTAGAAGTGTCTTACCTTGCTGCAGCACACAAAGTGTAACCGAGATAAAGACAGCAGTCCACAGTGAGAAAGCCATTCTCAAGAGTTTAACACGTCTGTTAAATCCAGTTAAGTGATGATCTACAGTTAGTATCTGCAGTCCACAGAGCTCCACAGAGAGACTGACAGGTGCTTGTGTTCAACTCAACCTGCCCGCCTTCATTTATCCTCCCTGAAGCCCCGCCCACTAACTGTTACTCAACACTGAGTCCAGGCATTCCTGCCTCCTGATTGGCTGCAGACGTGAATTAAGTGGAGGGGAGAATGAAAGAAAGGTAGGGAACAACCGCTGATGTCAGTGACTCTCCCTGGACGAGTCAGTGTCACAGAAACAGGAAGCTTTTTTTTTCCACAGGGGAGGCCGTGTGCTGTCATCGTCACAGGAGATAGTGTTTAATGGCATGTTTTGCATGTGTCCAGGGATAGATTGCACATTAGTGCAGAACCCCCGCTCGGAGGAAAAAGCAGGACTGATAGTGTGTGCAGGATATCCAGTTAAGTCCAGGAACACCGATTGTTGATATGGCATGCGTGCTGCAATGATTTTAGCAATGATGTAAAGCTGAAAAACATGCCAATACAACATTTCAGTAAAAGCGCACATAAAGTCTAATCTATATTTTGTAAGAGATCAGAAGATACTGTACAAGATACTTAGTGGATCACTTTAAACAGTACTTAATACTTACTGTATATAGATATCATATTGGACAGTTCTTGATATATATATATATAACTGTCCAGTATATATATTCTTGATATATATATATATTATATATATATATTTTTTTTTTTTTTTTTTTTTTTGGGGTCTAATTATTGCTATTAATTGATATATTAATATTAACTTCTACATTATAACCATATTAACTACTACTACTTTATCCTCAATAACTTCTCCTAATTTGCTGCCGATATAGTCAAGCAGAAAAGAGCATTATTATGTGCTTTATTATAGTAATAAACAGCCAATATGCTAGTAATATGCATGATAATAAGCACAGCTAGTTAACAGTAAGAACTTGCCCCTAAACTGAGTCTTCCCATATCAGATGAGATCAATGTCTGAGATCAATTTCCTTCTCAATATTGTTTTGACATATTATATGTGTCTCAACTGACATTTTTCTTAATCGTAGGCATGGAAGCTACCTTATGCATTTCACCACTAAAATTAGATAACATTCACAAAATATGCAAATTACACAAGAAACCCCCTCATTGGAGATAACGGCAGCATCATTTGTCCGTCATTAATCATATCAGCACACTCCTGTTAACAAATGTCACTGATTCAAATATGCAAAATATTATAACCTAGAGGAAGACATTATTTTTTTACACTGGACATGTTACAGATGGAAAACAACCGGTGGAGGATCCTTTCACATAAGCTGCTCTTAATATCCATTTCTTTCCTTATTATAACTCTATAAAATAAAGAAGTGTGTAGTGATAATGACAGACAGGACCTGATGATTATTCAAACAGAATAGAACAGTATGTGTTATTTTTCTTTATTTATATATTACAGTTAACTTTATTTATTTTTATGCATCCTTATTTGTTATTTTCTGATTGTTAATATGCATGGATATGGATTGAAATTATAAAACCAAGCAAAGCATGACAATGCATATTTTATTATGCAATGTCATGGCATCTTTTTAAAGTGTGAGTTTTTAGGCTAGTTTACATTTATGCATTTAGCAGACCCTTTTATCCAAAGCGACTTACAGTACATTCAGGCTATACATGTTTTTTTGTCAGTATGTGTGTTCCCTGAGAATCGAACCCACAACCTTTGTGTTGCTAACGCAATGCTCTACCACTGCGCCACAGTTTAATGGTTTTATATGTTTCAAAAACACCATGAATAATACTCACAAGGAATAAAACAGAATTTATCATATTTATAACAGCAGCGGTTCCACTAAACAACATGTTTTTCCCTCTATGAACTGGAAAAAAATATTAAACGTTCAAAAGTCACTGCAGGGGGGCAGGAAATGCCAGAGTGATGTCACAGTCCACTAAACAATGGCACCTCACAGATTATTTGTCCGGCTGAGGTCAAAAACATAAAACAATAACTAAAGCAAATGTTTGCTGAGTCTTACATCTTGGACAGATGATTAAAAGTGGCAGTTTTTCAGATAAATCAAGATTTTCATCATCTTTGTTTTCAAAGCAAATGTATTTCATACATGTCGGATTTATGAACTAAGAACCAATAAGAATGAGATTAATTATGCTGTATGGCAGTTACAAAACGATTTATCCTGAGACATATTATTGTGCTTCATAGTAAGTTAATGATTGCTCTGGTGACCGTACTCCACCTCAGACTCGCTCTCTCTGTTTTTCTGTCTCAGATTCTAGTCACAATCTAACAATGTGGCCTTATCCATTTCCTCTTCCACTCAGCACGGTAGCTCGCTGGAGGAATGACAAACACAGAACAACTGAAAGCGCCTGTGGAATTCCTCTGGAATGTGCTGCTCCACTGCACTTTGACACCTTTAGACTTTCCTGACCAAAACTGGTCACTGAGACAGAGACAACAACAAAGATGACATGCAACATTAGTTTAACGATGCTACAGGAATAACGATGAAACTTAGCTTTGGAATTGAGACGCATGATATTCCACGCGTAGAGCCATATAAAGACAAACGCATAACACCGACATATTAAAGGGAGTGTTCACCCTTGTATGACAATACAAAATCATAGGGACATTCTTCATGGACAATGGACAAAAAGACTAAATGTCTTATTTTTTGTTCCACATAAGTAAGAAAGCCAGGTTTGGAACAATGTGAAGGTGAATAATTGTCATTTTCAGACTTTTTTATTGTTGTCCTTTGTGAAAAAGAAGGGCAAATTGTACCGCATAAGTGTACTTCAAGTCATAAAAGTAAATATTCATATTCATTGTAGTGCAGAGAATATAATATTAGAGAAATAAAGGGCCGCTGAAGTGAACTTAAAGCATGAGCACATTCATGCTTCTCAACACCATTTTAAAAAAGTGCACTTTTTAATAATGTCAAAATAAAAGCATAAATAAAGTGCATTTCAATTCATTGTTTTAACTTTTTTTTAATGTGCACTTATTTTGATATGTTGACTTACATACTAAAACACATGCAGTTTGATTTTAATTGTGCAACTGTGTTATTCAATATCATTTTTAGAATAAACATTGTGTATACACTAAATTAGCTAAATTGCAATTATATATATATATATGTACACTCACCGGCCACTTTATTAGGTACACCTTATAGGTACACTTTATTATATATATATATATATATATATAGTTTCAATATAAATGACATTCAAGTATTTTAGTTTACTATAAGTGCAATCAGCAGTAACTTTAACCATATCAAAGACATATATTTTACCATTATAAAGATTTACTCAAGTCTAAGCTAAATGCATTAA
This sequence comes from Ptychobarbus kaznakovi, assembly GCA_027422405.1. Classification (NCBI taxonomy): domain Eukaryota; kingdom Metazoa; phylum Chordata; class Actinopteri; order Cypriniformes; family Cyprinidae; genus Ptychobarbus; species Ptychobarbus kaznakovi. Next base: position 23,381,322 of record CM049802.1, on the reverse strand, counting down.
CTGTCATGTAAGTTCAAAAGAGTAATACATTTCCATTTAATTGCAATTAACATGAACACAGAGTATACCAGCATTACAGTTCACACTTAAGTATATTCTTTTGAAATAGCTATATTATTTCCGTAAACTTTTTTAATAGTGTACTTCACATTCTTCTAATCTCTCTTTTAGATCTGTTATTTTGTGAACAAAATGAATGATATAATTTGCAGCTATGATTCAGGGTGTTGTGAAAGGTTTCCAAGGTGTTGTCTGTGGTTGATAATGCAGTAGGTGGTGGTTTGGGCGTAACAGTGCAGGACGAGTGCAGTTTTGGTCAAATCACTAACCCTCCGTATGTGAGTAATATCTTATCTGAGGATTATACCTCATTCTGCCGTCAAACATGACACTGTTCAAAGTGTTTTGGAACAGGCGAGCACACCCTCAAAATTGCAAAATGCATCCTTATCACAGGCTACCTGCAGCTGGAATGGCTTTGATTTTATGCCCCCTGTAACAGAGGTGTTTGAGGAATTCCAAACAATGGAAAATGCATTCACTTTCTTGGAATGTTGCAAGAGATGATTCAGTTTTTGACAAATGTCTCATAAGGGCAATGATGGTAGATGAGAGTGCCACACACACCACACACACACACACACACACACACACACACACACAACACACACACACACACACACACACACACCACACACACACACACACACACACAACACACACACACACACACACACCACACACACACACACACACACACACACACACACACACACACTTCACAGTTCAGTTCAGTTTCC
>CM049802.1:23280567-23380422 GCA_027422405.1 Ptychobarbus kaznakovi | reverse complement strand
TATATATGTTCTACACAGACTGTATGCCCAACCGGTACTTATATATACCCTTTCATTCTGTGCTGGCAGTCAAACTGACACTGATCATAATATTTAGGGAATAGCAATCAGCACAACACAACAATTTTTTAAAATTGCAATAAAGATCCTTATCAAAGGCAATATAACTACCATGTAAGTTCCAATGGCTTTGCATTTAATGGCAATTAACATGAACAGAGGTGTTTCCAGCAATTACAGTTCACACTTAGATTTAATTTGAAATAATAGCTATTTGATTTCCACTTTTTTTAGTTTCACATTCTTCAATCTCTTTTTTTGTTATTTTGTGAAAAAGAATGATATAATTTGCAGCTATGAAAGGTGTTGTGGAAGGTTTCCAAGGTGTTGTCTGGTTTTGATGCAGTAGGTGGTGGTTGGACAACACAACACGAACAGTGCAACACTCACACACACTCCACATAAAACATCAGAAAATAACACACTCACCGTCAAACACACACAACACACCACAACCACACAACACAGCGAGCACACCCTCAAAATAACAAAATGCATCCACACACACACACACCAATTCCATAACCACAATCCTACACACACTTTCTTGGATGTTGCAAGAGATGATTCAACAAATGTCTCACAAGGCAAACTATAAGAGTCACACACACACACACACACACCAACACACACACACACACACACACCACACACACACACACACACTCAGTTTCCAGCATGTCCTGTTTCCATCTCCTCTGCTGGCATGAGCATGACCAGCATCACAGTTAAGAACATAAACAGCATTTGACGATCTAAAGTCTGGAACTCAGGCTTCATGGGGGCTTTACTGATAAACCCTTGCTTGTCTTATTAAAACAACTGCATATAGTAAATAAACATCCGTAAACCGATGCCAATACTGCCACCTAGCCAGACCTGTAACAATGTTGCTGTGGATACCGGCGGTTCTCTTTGGCGCCAGTCGAGTTTTCTCTTCAGACACCATGTGCCTGGGAAGAGAGTCATGAAGAGTGATGATGAAACTCAAATCACAGCGTTGAGTTTATTTTAATTTTGAATGAATTAGAGAAGGTTAAAAAACAAAACAACAACACTTATGGCAATCAGTAGATACACAACCCCAAAAAAGTGTATTCTTTTCTTCTTCTAAATAATGAATGTCATTTAAATGATCAAAGTCCAATTATAAGTGCTCTTAAATGTGCATGCAATTTAATTTAAGAATAGTTGCACAACCATAAAACAATGGTGGAATTTAGGCCACATCATATAGCCGTTTTAATGCACACACACACGTAACATATTTATTTGGCCATCATAGTGAGGACATTGCATAGACTTTCATTGATTTTCCATCAGGTTAATGATACTTTCTATAACCCAACCCATACGTACCCATCCTAGGAACATGTGCAGAACAATAGACTTACATCAAAACATTTTGAAAACTATTGAGGACCAGTGAACTCTCCTGACTAGTGGGTTGTCAAAGTATTTCACATTATGAGTGAGGACATTTGTTCCTAACAATCATAGTCAAAATAACACACTCTCATGTTGGTTTTTATGGTTTACGGGGACTCTCCATAGGCGTAATGGTTTTTATACTGTACAAACTGTATGTGCTATTGCCCTACACCTAAACTTAGCCCTCACAGGAGACTGTGCATTTCTACTTTCCCCCCCAAAAACTCTAATTCTCTATGATTTATAAGCGTTTTGAATTAAGGTGGACACTGAAAATGTCCTCATAAATCACCTTCTCTTTGTAATAACCCATGTCATTATACAAATTTGTGTCCTCATAAACTAAACACACACACACACACACACACAACACACACACACACACACACACACACACACACACACACACACACACACACACACACACACACACACACACACACACACACACATCACACACACACACACACACACACACCACACACACACACACTCACATGTTGGTTTTTATGGTTTACGGGACTTTCCATAGGCGTAATGGTTTTTTATACTGTACAAACCGTATGTGCTATTGCCCTACACCTACCCTACACCTAAACTTAGCCCCTCACAGAGACGGTGCATTTCTATTTTCCCTCAAAAAAACTCACTCTGTATGATTTATAACGTTTTAAATTATGGGGACACTGAAAATGTCCTCATAAATCACCTTCTCCTTGTAATACCTATGTCATATATCCATGTCATTTATACAAATTTGTGTCTCTATAAACATAACACACACACACACACACACACACACACACACACACACACACACACACACACACACACACACACACACACACACACACACACACACACACACACACACACACACATCACACACACACACACACACACACACACACACACACAGTGCATTTGTGCATTTACTGCGGCATCTAGTGGCAAGCTGAGGGTAGACACTTCATTTATTACATCAGCATTCACAGTAACTTTTTTTTAAATAAATGTTATTAAAGAAAGAGTGAAAAAAAGTATGTTGTCAGTGAAGTAAAAAACAGATATTCAGATAGACAAATAGGGAGACTGGAACAATAGTGAGGTATATTGCCAAAGTGAAACCTTTCAGCATTTTTTCAATAAGTAAATTAAAATGTGACAGCTTAAGCCAAAACAACATTATTAAAATTGCTTTTGTCCAGCAATCACAGTTCATTAAGTTCAGTGTGGTTTTATTTTGTTCACTTGATATGCAACAGCTATAGCATAAATTAAGATATTGTAATTTTAGCGTTTGAGGTTAAAAAAAATCGTTTTGAACTAAGTGTTTAAAACTTACCATTTCCGAATATCCCTTCAAACAACTGCAGAGCCATTCATCAGAATTATTATAAATAATGAAAGGAAATAATAAAAGGAGCTATGATCACACGCCAGCAGGGGTCGATACTTCCTCACTAACTAACAGCGTCTTCAAGTGGAGTCCAAAATAGCAGAAGCACGAGGTTAAGTGCAATTTTGCCAGATTGCATGACCCCTTTAGCCTCTGCTGGAAGATGATGATGTTTAACAAGAATAGATGTCGCATCCTTTAAACACTAAAGCCATTCACTGGATGAGACAACTTTTTAGATGTACTCCTGGCCTGAGATGATAGAAAATCACTGCATAATCATAAAAATGTGAATTAATGTGTTTTAAATTACATATCACATTGCCAAAGCTAAAATGGTCCAGTTAAACAGTTGCACAAACATTTGGATTCAACAAGAATCCTATTAAAATGCTATTAACAGCATTAATTAATAGAAACATGAAGCAGTCTGAAATAAAATTATGACAGAACACAGGAATTTTTTTTGCATAGTTTATCGAATAATATAAACATAGGTAAAGCAACAGACTCTTGAAGCCATCTTTTAATGTAAATGCATGTTACTCTTGTATTTCTGATAATACTGTGTCCTGTCTGAAAGATTACATCACAACGGGAGGAACACCGTACTGACATCGTCCCACGTCTAAATAATCAACACCACAAGAACAACTGAACCATCAACCAGAGCTATGTTCACCTTGACCACATTCTAGCCTATTTACTGGAAATGCATGAGTGTTTAAAATGCTGGACAAAAATAGTCTGCCAACCGTCACATACAACAAAGAAAAACAGATGCTGCAATGCCATGGAATATAGTATAAATGCATATAAAAATGATGTAGAGTAGGGTTTCTAATAAGATTTACAGTAGGATGTAGATATATTTTCTTCATGAGGAGTGGACAATTCCTTGGTTAAATGCTTCCATGCTGTAACACAATAAAATGTGGAACGTGGATTTTATTGGCACCTCATATATATATATTTATTATTTGATTAAATATATGTAATAAAATGTATTCATCATTATCACACACACACAAATGCGCATGTAAAATGTAGACTGCAGAAAAAAAAAGATACCGTAATCTATCTACATAAGTAGGTTATTCAGCAAAGATTAATCCAATGACTTGAATCATGGTCTGAGACATTTTGTCTGCTACCCAAAATTGGACAGACCCAAAAAAGGTTAGTTCACCCAAAAATTAAAGCTGTCATCATTTACTCACCCTCGCATCCAGACCAGCATGTTAGGCAGAATGCTTCAAAAAACATCCGAATACCCTAAACATACTCGTGTAAGTCTCCTGAAACCATGGTCACAAACTGCATCTTTCTGTATTTTATGCTTCCTTAACTGCTGCACCTATAATGTTATTATAATTTGTACACCAAAACTGATAATTTAGAGATAAACAGCTATTTTCTGCCTTGATTTTACTCTGCTGTGTCTCCTTTTAGATTTAACTTTACATATGAAATAAGAGTTGCATGTGAAACTCTTTAGAACACTTTTACTGTTTTTAATATCAGAGCTGAGGCTGCAATGGTTAACTACTTGTGAAAAGTCTTTTTTTTTAGAGCATTGGATCTACAGCTAACATTGTAGGTGATCAGTCAAGTTTGTTGAGCACACAAATGCAATGATCTGGCCGTGGTTTGGCTTTGTTTTCTTATTGATTTCATACTTTCTGAAGGTACTGACTAAAAAGTAGTTTGTCCAATAGCATGCAGGCATTGTACATAAACAACCTATCATGGCATGCGCGTATGTGGGATCTAATGATAGTCAAAGCAATGCAAATATGTGTAAATATAGTCTATGAGAACTTACTCTCAGAATTTTTTTTAAAAAGCTGTCACTGGGATGGCACCCTTTTCGAATGGCACCGTTGTACCCTATTTGTCCCCAAAAGGTGCATTTTAGTACCTTCCCCCCCCCCCCCCCCCCCCTAGAGACTACAGAAAGCAAAAACCTAGACATTTTAAGAAATTTAAGAAATCCAATGCAGGACAAGCCTGGAAAAAAAGGTTTGATTTCTTAACACTAGGGTTGATTCTGTTTGCAAAGCTTGCAAAAACTATAAGTTAACTCTTGCCTGTGAGCGGGCCAAAACAAATCAAAGATGTAGAATTGAACTGTGCTGATGTTTTCATGTCTATTATGTCATAAGAACTCGGAAGTACTTCTTTTGGTTTCAATAAAAGCTATTTTGGACTAAAAAGAAATTGTTTCCATAAAAATCACAATTTGACGAGTCCCTTTTCCCTTTTCAGTCGTTGTTCAGTGAAAATCTTCCCATCTGATTCAAGTATCTTCAAAAATAGCGCATGATGAAATATTTTGCATGTTGGACAACAGGGTTAGAAATTCACTTTTCCACTAAGGGGCTATATTTGCCTTTGAGTATTTTTAGGGGCTTGTATTAACCTTTGTAATCATTTTTTCTAATTACCTTATTAAATGTAACCATATAGTCTTAAATGTTTGGGAAAAACTGCACGTCATAATCTGGCTACACAGACAAAACAAGTTTAAGAACCACTTCTGAATTAGTTTATTGCTGTTTACGCATTAGAAAACCAAAGCTCTTTGTATTGCATCTGCACATTGTTCTTTATGACCATCAGAGTATTTGACAAGAGAGCACAATCCAGTCAGTGAATGTGAACACTGAACAAAACTGGTGTTTTCAGCAGTGACCAATCTAAACGCCTCTGATTGGTCATTGCATTCATAAGCTCAATGGAAATGTGTGATTGGCTGCGATGCTCAATTCTGCAAAAAAACACATAGACGAAATCTGATGCAATATCAGCAGATCTAAACATTATGCCAATTTCAACACTTTTCATTTATTTTCACATTACAGTCATAATATATTTAGTTTAATTGTGTTTTTGCCACCTTATTTGTGAATTTGGGGGCATTTTTGCTTGCATTTTACCCCAAGCTCCCATTAACTTCCAACCCTGTTGGCCAATAACAAAAGCTATTGTGTTTAAAGAGCAAGTCTGAACATTGTGCCTAACATACATGTTTGAAATAACCAATATGTGCATAAATCATGACAACATTTTCCTTTCTGGCTGAACTTTTCCTTCAACACTTAGCATCCATGGATGTTCTTGAAGCGTCCACCGGCTGAGCTTTCTTGAGACTTTGAGAATGCTTTCTGTTGTTTCTTTGAGAGATATTCTTCCAGGTGGTCATGGGAACACTGGGAACCTCCCTCTTTTTTGATACGAGCTCTGCTTGAACCACTCCCCGGATCTGCTCCTTGTCTTCGTCGGAGGAAGCGTCGCTCTTAGAGCTCATCTCCGCCGCAGGCTCCGTGAACACAATCAGCTGATTTCTGCGATGAGGAACTTCGCCTGCAGGACTCCCATCAGCCCCTTTCTCCTTCGTCAGCACGGTGACCATCATCTGGGCCACGCTGTGGTTCAGAGATGTGCTTCGGAGCAGCATATTGGAGCGTGGCTGCACCATCTGGATGCCGCCAATGGGAATGGTGAGGCTGAGGTTGGGAATCATCACCTGGGGCTGCGAGTGCAGGGGCAGGTGACTTAACACGCGCTGGCCTTCCCTGGGCTGCGTGTTCCTGGAGAGACGCCCCTGTACCGGAGGCCAAGACTGTGTCATGCTGGTCCTTCTCTGAGGACTGTGTGTCTTCTCCTTGGGAGGAGCCAGAAAGACATTTTTAGTGAAATCAGCATGTAAAGTGAGCACTAGTCCAGTCATCTTTATTCTAGGCGAAGGACGTTATTTCTAAACTGTGTGGTAAGTCTTGTTTTGCGGCTACAGCTAAAATATAGTCCCAAATGTGTATTTCAGACAGTATATATATTGTGTATGTATTTAAGTTCAGCCGTCAGATCATGGGTTAGTATCTTGGGCTTTTGGCTTCAATTGTTTGCAGAGACCGGCGGCCTGGCTTCTATTTCTAATAAAGGTGTGACACTAAAACAACACACGGTGTGCTTTTGGAATCAGGATATTTGTTTTGGATGTTTATCTTGGATATATTTGTCAGTCTTGTTTTCAAACTAATTAAATTTTGTGTGCTAATAAAAAACATCTATCTGTAAGAGGACTTAACCTCAGACATAGAAGCATCTACATATTTAGCTACCAAGACAAGAAATGCACAGTTTACTCACTACTGACATATGGGTGAATGTTTGTTAAAAGACACGGTAAGGGGTTACATGGTTCAGTCTAAGAAACTATACATTATTTTTAATAAGGATCCGATCTTTCTGAAATCCAAAAAGTATCTTGGATTACATGGTTCAAAACACTGTTGTTGCTGTTAACTAAATCTATAACATTATTTAAAAAAAATCATTTTAGTTAATTGAAATACATCTGAATTGAAATATGATATCAATTTCAGATGAAAACGCTTAAATGTACAAAAAAGTTTATAACTTTTAATTAGGAATATTGCCTTAGCAACTAAATTAAATAAATAAGTTCATAGTAAATTATTGAGATTACTAAAACTAAAATAAAAATAAATTAAAGTTAAAAAAAAAAATATATATATATATACATACAGGTGCTGGTCATATAATTAGAATATCATCAAAAAGTTGATTTATTTCACTAATTCCATTCAAAAAGTGAAACTTGTATAATGTATACATTCATTCCACACAGACTGATATATTTCAAGTGTTTATTTTTTGATGATTATAACTGACAACTAATGAAAACCCCAAATTCAGTATCTCAGAAAATTAGAATATTACTTAAGACCAATACAAAGAAAGGATTTTTAGAAATCTTGGCCAACTGAAAAGTATGAACATGAAAAGTATGAGCATGTACAGCACTCAATACTTAGTTGGGGCTCCTTTTGCCTGAATTACTGCAGCAATGCGGCGTGGCATGGAGTCGATCAGTCTGTGGCACTGCTCAGGTGTTATGAGAGCCCAGGTTGCTCTGATAGTGGCCTTCAGCTCTTCTGCATTGTTGGGTCTGGCATATCGCATCTTCCTCTTCACAATACCCCATAGATTTTCTATGGGGTTAAGGTCAGGCGAGTTTGCTGGCCAATTAAGATCAGGGATACCATGGTCCTTAAACCAGGTACTGGTAGCTTTGGCACTGTGTGCAGGTGTGCAGGTGCCAAGTCCTGTTGGAAAATGAAATCTGCATCTCCATAAAGTTGGTCAGCAGATGATAAGGTGCAAGCATGAAGTGCTCTAAAACTTCCTGGTATACGGCTGTGTTGACCTTGGACCTCAGAAAACACAGTGGACCAACACCAGCAGATGACATGGCACCCCAAACCATCACTGACTGTGGAAACTTTACACTGGACCTCAAGCAACGTGGATTCTGTGCCTCTCCTCTCTTCCTCCAGACTCTGGGACCCTGATTTCCAAAGGAAATGCAAAATTTACTTTCATCAGAGAACATAACTTTGGACCACTCAGCAGCAGTCCAGTCCTTTTTGTCTTTAGCCCAGGCGAGACGCTTCTGACGCTGTCTGTTGTTCAAGAGTGGCTTGACACAAGGAATGCGACAGCTGAAACCCATGTCTTGCATACGTCTGTGCGTAGTGGTTCTTGAAGCACTGACTCCAGCTGCAGTCCACTCTTTGTGAATCTCCCCCACATTTTTGAATGGGTTTTGTTTCACAATCCTGTCCAGGGTGCGGTTATCCCTATTGCTTGTACACTTTTTTCTACCACATCTTTTCCTTCCCTTCGCCTCTCTATTAATGTGCTTGGACACAGAGCTCTGTGAACAGCCAGCCTCTTTTGCAATGACCTTTTGTGTCTTGCCCTCCTTGTGCAAGGTGTCAATGGTCGTCTTTTGGACAACTGTCAAGTCAGCAGTCTTCCCCATGATTGTGTAGCCTACAGAACTAGACTGAGAGACCATTTAAAGGCCTTTGCAGGTGTTTTGAGTTAATTAGCTGATTAGAGTGTGGCACCAGGTGTCTTCAATATTGAACCTTTTCACAATATTCTAATTTTCTGAGATACTGAATTTGGGGTTTTCATTAGTTGTCAATTGTAATCATCAAAATTAAAAGAAATAAACACTTGAAATATATCAGTCTGTGTGGAATGAATGTATACATTATACAAGTTTCACTTTTTGAATGGAATTAGTGAAATAAATCAACTTTTTGATGATATTCTAATTATATGACCAGCACCTGTATATATTTGAAGTAGTCCTGTCAAATGATTAATCGTGATTAATCGCATCCATTTATATATATACATAATAAATGTACACAATACACACAGATATATTATGTAAACAACAACTTTTGTTTTGATGTGATTAATCGCGATTAATCATTTGACAGCACTAATATGAAGAATTAATTTGCAAAAACAGATTACTCCGTTTTTAACACTTCTCAGAAATCCTGTTTTTTCATTGTGCATTCCAATTAATCTCAATCAAACTGCAGTTGAGTTATTTATAACTAAAAAAACAGCTAACTAATACAATAAAACAATAAAAACATGATAACATAATAAACAGTTATCTGTTTTTGCAAATACAATCTTCATATACACACACACACACACACACACACACACACACACACACACACACACACAATTGCTCAAATTTACTTTGAAAATATAAAAATATAAATTCTAAAATAAAATATGAATAAATATGATAATAAATAATACTGGTTATATATATGTATAAAACACTCACTGAAAATAAAATAATACTTTGAACCATCTAAAAATACTCTAATTTGTTACAGTTATGTAATATTTTTACTCATATTTATGGTTTTATTCAGATTTGTTTTAATAGTTTTTGGCTTTTAATTTTTTGCCAAAGACATAAACATTAATGCAATGTAAAACTATGTTTTATTATTAAGATAGCATATCAATATCTATTTAGGTATAAGCCAAACATTTTACTTAATAAGCCAATATAATATAGTTTTAAGAATAATTTTATACTAAATATAACTATAAATAAGATCATTTCCAGACCTTAATGTATATTGTGATGTTTTTTTTATATGCATCACATTTTCTGCTATTTACTAAAATAATAATAATAGTCCAACCCACAAGCTTTATTGCATTCAGTAAGGCCAATCGGCATGTGTTTTGCACATAAACACAGCAAAAATAATATACAAAAATAAATAAATAATTTTTAGTTTTTTCTATGGGGAGTTATTCACTTTTATACAAACTGAAAAAAAAACAGGTCGAAACCATGATTTCAGATTAGACCAATATAAAAATGCACTTCAAATAAATTACATGATTTATAAGTGCTGATCTTTTAGCAGTATTTCATTATGGCTACTTGGCACAGATACCATAAATAAGCCAAAACATAAAAGACAGAGAAATCCTATGCCAATGCTACATAAAGACACTCACCAGTTTGGTCTTGAGGTGTAGTCTGCTGGGTGAGGCTTTTGTTGAATCTCTGGGTTTATCGGCTTGGTACTGAATAGTCACACTGGCCCCGACGGTCAGGGCAAGCGCACAACTGGGAGACGCAGGTCGTATGGGGGACAGGACTCTAATGGGGGACACGCGTCTCTCTGGGAAAGACGAGGCTGGGCGGTTTGAAGGAGACCAAGAGGACAGACAGGATGCCAGAGAGAGACTGAGTCTCGGCGAGGGACAGCGTAGAGGAGATAAGTCCTGTCCATGAGACTGCGGTAAAGCAGGGGACATTTGCATGCCAGGAGACAGGCTGCGGATAGGGGACGAGCACTTCCCTGTGGCGGGTTCGAGGTGTGGAAGGGTTACGATAGACTTGGTGGTCTTAGGAGAGGAGGCTTCTCCATAGTGGCTCGGTTTGCGGGGGCTCATGCTGGCAGGTGCTTTGGGATGCTGCTCCCAGCCTGGGTTTGATAGGCCTGAGACGCCACAGGAGCCAGGAGGGTCTCTGGACAGAGACGGGGTCTGAGACGACGAGGGGGAGCATGAAGCTTGCTCATCACCTTCATCGTCACCTTCAGGCTCGTCCACATCTGTCTCCTCTGCATCTGAGAACTGATGCTCCTCCACCAGCTCCGTCTCAAGGAGATGCTTCTCGCTGTCACCTACAGCACAGGACAGTCACTTTATAAGCACTCATTTGACACAATTAATCAAAAATAAATAAATAAATATCATGCCCTCTGACTATATTTTATAATGACATTACAAAATAAATCTAAGTTTACAAGATTGAAGTCAGAGAAAAAAGAAAAGAAAAAAGTCACAATTATGAGAATAAAGTAAAAATATTTCAAGAAAACAGTCAAATTTATGAGAATAACGCTGAAATATTTTGTGCAAAGTTTAGGAAATTAAATTTAGGAAATTAAGTAAAAATTACAAGAAAACCGTCGAAATATGTTGTGAATAAAGTCAAAATAATGAGAATAAAGTCAAAATAATGAGAATAAATTCAAAATATTTTGAGAATACAGTCGAAATTATGAGAATAACGCTGAAATCAGGGGACGGGGGGGGCACGTTACACGAGTATAACGCTGACATTTTTTGTGAATATAGATGAAAAATTTTGGAAATAAAGTCAAATTACAAAATACTGAGTATAACGCTGAAAATTTTTTGTGAATAGGGGACGGGGAACGTAGATGAAAAATTTAGGAAATAAAGTCAAAATTACAAGAATACTGTCGAAATATGTTGTGAATAAAGTCAAAATTACGAGAATAACGCTAAAAAAATTTGTGAATAAAGTCGAAACATTTAAAAAATAAAGTCAAATTTATGAGAATAAAGTTGAGATTTTTTTTTAATAAAGTCAAAATAAAGTCAAAATTCTGAGAATTAAGTCATAGCATTTACAAGATTAAAGTTATTATATTTTGAGAGTATATTCTGTATTGCGCATGCAAATGGCCTGAATTCGAGAGCACCGGGATACATTCTAAAGTCTCAGCTTTCAAACTCTGTCAGTTTTATAGCGAAATACAAACAATAGCTATGTCTTACAATGTGTTTTTCATGCTCTTTAATGTGGCGTGACAGATCGCTGTATTCGCCTCAGATTAAGCGGCATGTAAATTAATCATCTTTATGTTCGTTTCATTAAATAAGGCTATTCTGTTTTTATCCTTCATCTATGTCATGCTATAACTTGAAATAAAGAGCGAAAACAAGTTAATAATTAGTATTTTATGATAAAACTGACAGAATTTGAAAGCTGAGCTGTCATATTAAACGCAACAAAGCACAAAGCTTATTGTAATTTGGTGGCTGGACCGCTACAAATAATGGATTTGAAGAGGTGAAATATTAGTTGAACTCATTTACTGTATTATACCATGAGTAAAACAGCATGTGAATAGTACGTTAATGTTATATACCTCAGAAAAGACAACATGTTGGAGCACACTTCAGCCATTGAATGTTTTGTTGTTGTTTTAATTAAATACATGTGAGAAATGAAAAGGTGGAAGTAGTGGAATTTTCAAAAGAAAGTAGAATTGAATGAATTGATTCACATGAATACAGCCATCTGTCACGCCACATTAAAGAGCTTGAAAAACACATTATTGTAGACACATTGTTTTAAAAGATTTGAAAAGCTTTAAAATAGATGTTTTATATCAAAAGCACAAAGCTTGCAGCTATTATTGGGCGGCTGGTGCACTACAAATTACGAATGCAGACGAAGACGCTATTATTTCCATGCATACTGCAAATATGACACATGGTTTTCTGCTGATAATCCCACATACATTCAAATCAATTCCAGTGGCCTGGCAACTTCAATCCGGGTCATTTGCATGCGCAATATAGGCTATACTCTCAAAATATTAGGCTATAAATTCATTTTCTATTAATTTATTGTTTTGAGACTTTATTCTCAAAACATTTAGACTTTATTCTCGTAATTTTTATTTATTTAAATATTTCAACTTTATTCTTGACATTTTTCAACTTTATTCCTGAAACATTTCAATTTAATTCTCATAATTTTAACTTTATTCTCGAAATACTTTGACTTAATTCTCGTAATTTCGACTTTATTCTCGAATTATTTCGAATTTATTCTCAGAATTTTGAATGTATTCTCAAAATATTACTACTTTATTCTCGTACTTTTGACTTTTATTCACAAAATATTACGACTTTAATCTCGTAGTTTTGACTTTTATTCACAAAATATTACAACTTTAATCTCGTAGTTTTGACTTTTATTCACAAAATATTACGACTTTAATCTCGTAGTTTTGACTTTTATTCACAAAATATTACAACTTTAATCTCGTAGTTTTGACTTTTATTCACAAAATATTACGACTTTAATCTCGTAGTTTTGACTTTTATTCACAAAATATTACAACTTTAATCTCATAGTTTTGACTTTTATTCACAAAACATTACAACTTTAATCTCGTAGTTTTGACTTTTATTCACAAAATATTACAACTTTAATCTCGTAGTTTTGACTTTTATTCACAAAATATTACGACTTTAATCTCGTAGTTTTGACTTTTATTCACAAAATATTACGACTCTTTTAATCTCGTTTATTCTCGTTTTTTGAGTTTTCTATTGACATTACATTTTCACAAAATATTTACGACTTTAATCTCTTAATTTTGACTTTATTCTCAAATACATTAGACTTTAATTCTCATTGTAATTTTTTATTTTAATTTAAATATTTCGACTTTAATTCTTGACATTTTTCAACTTTTATCACAAAATTTTTACAACTTTAATCTCATAGTATTTTTGACTTTTATTCACAAATATTTTGACTTTAATCTTGTAATCGACTTTTATTCACAAATATTACGACTTTAATCTCGTAGTTTGACTTTTATTCACAAAATTTACGACTTAATCTCGTTTTGACTTTATTCACAAAATATTACTTTAATCTCATATTTTGACTTTTATTCACAAAATATTCGACTTTAATCTCGTAGTTTGACTTTTATTCACAAAATATTACTTTAATCTCGTAGTTTTGACTTTTATTCACAAAATATTACAACTTTAATCTTGTAGTTTTGACTTTTATTCACAAAATATTACGACTTTAATCTCGTAGTTTTGACTTTTATTCACAAAATATTACGACTTTAATCTCATAGTTTTGACTTTTATTCACAAAATATTACGACTTTAATCTCGTAGTTTTGACTTTTATTCACAAAATATTACGACTTTAATCTTGTAGTTTTGACTTTTATTCACAAAATATTACGACTTTAATCTCGTAGTTTTGACTTTTATTCACAAAATATTACAACTTTAATCTCGTAGTTTTGACTTTTATTCACAAAATATTACGACTTTAATCTCGTAGTTTTGACTTTTATTCACAAAATATTACGAACTTTAATCTTGTAGTTTTGACTTTTATTCACAAAATATTAAAAGACTTTAATTCTCGTAGTTTTGATTTTACTTTTATTCACAAAATATTACGACTTTAATCTCGTAGTTTTGATTTTTTATTTATTATGACTTCATTCTTTTTTTCATTAATTCACAAAATATTACGACTTTAATCTCGTAGTTTTGACTTTATTCACAAATATTACTTTAATTCTTGTAATCTCGTTTTGACTTTTATTCACAAAATATTACAACTTTAATCTCATAGTTTTTTTGACTTTTATTCACAAAATATTACGACTTTAATCTCGTAGTTTTGACTTTTATTCACAAAATATTTTAATTTCGTACTTTTATTCACAAAATATTCGGATTTAATCGTTTTGACTTTTATTCACAAAATATTACAACTTTAATCTCATAGTTTTGACTTTTATTCAACTTTAATCTCATAGTTTTGACTTTTATTCACAAAATATTACGACTTTAATCTCTCTTTTATTTATTACACTTTATTCTCATAGTTTTTATTTTATTCAAAAATTTCGACTTTATTCTCGATTTTGACTTTTAAAATTTAACTTTAATCTCGTAATTTTAACTTTATTCACACTTAATTCTTGTAATTTTGACTTATTCTCAAAATATTTCTACTTTAATGATAGTTTTGACTTTTATTACAAAATATTCGACTTTATCTCATAGTTTTGACTTTTATTCACAAAATATTACAACTTTAATCTTTATTTCACAAAATATTTGACTTAATCTCGTAGTTTCGACTTTTATTCACAAAATATTACGACTTTAATCTCGTAGTTTTGACTTTTATTCACAAAATATTACGACTTTAATCTCGTAGTTTTGACTTTTATTCACAAAATATTACAACTTAATCGTAGTTTTGACTTTAATCTTGTTTTGACTTTTATGTTTTGACTTTTATTCACAAAATATTACGTTTTGACTTTTATTCACAAAATATTATGACTTTAATCTCGTAGTTTTGACTTTTATTCACAAAATATTACAACTTTAATCTCGTAGTTTTGACTTTTATTCACAAAATATTACGACTTTAATCTCGTAGTTTTGACTTTTATTCACAAAATATTACGACTTTAATCTCGTAGTTTTGACTTTTATTCACAAAATATTACGACTTTAATCTCGTGGTTTTTAGATTTTAGTATACCACATGCCACAATAATCTATTGTATTCACAAGTACATTATATACAGTATATATAATTTGTATTTAATCGAATTGATTATTCTGCGTATCGTATAATTTGATCTTTATTTATTCAACATGACTGTCAATGGTTTAATGCTTTTAACTAGCAGTACTATAAAAAGAAGTTCATTTTGAGTAATTCAAACTTCATTCAAACTTTTGGGTCAGTAAGTTTTACTTTCTTTTTTTTCTTAATATTGATATTCTATAAAATTAATAATACTGAGCAAAGATGCATTCAATTAATCAAAAGTGACAGTAAACACATTTATAATGTTGCAAACAATTTCTATTTCAAATAAATGCTATTTTTAACTATCTATTAATTACACAATATTTAAAAATGTATAATTTTGTTTTAATATTTGTATCAAATATTAAGCAGCACAACTGATTTCAACATGGATAATAATAACAAATCTATGAAATACAAATCAGCTTATTAGAATGTTTTCTGAAAGTTTGTGACATTTGGAAATATGGAAAACTATTCATTTAAATATTTCAGAATATTACTGGGTTTACTGTATTTTTGATCAAATAAATGTAGCTTTGTTGAGCTTAATTAGAGTGTATTACATAATTTGTTATTACATAATATAAATGATGCAGTTTTATATATTTTTATATCAAATAAATTACAATTTGAAGCCTTTTCCCCATCCAAAGTTCCTCAAAGTGTTTTTGTTTTCTCTCACCTCCCTCGTCTGCCTCAAGCTCACACTGGACTGGCCCTGGAGCAGTTCCCTCTGGACATCTCTTCCCATGAGCCTTTGACTTCATATGCTTAGTTAGATTGCCTGAGGAAAGCCATTTCATCATGGGAACACAAAAGAAAATATCAAATGTATTTATATCATGTGCATCCCTGTGAGAGTACAGGTGTAGACTTAACCATGTGCATACTGTATAAGCAACGTCTGATGTCATATAACTAGTGATATTATAACATCTGTTATAAACTTCATAAACCCCGATCTTTCTTGTGTTTACAACATTTCTGGCAAACAGAAAGACAGGGCAAATACTGTTGTGCTTGTCCTTTTCATAAATAAGTTTACATGACATGGACAAAACATTTACAGGAGATGATGTTATCTGTATTTTGGTCATATTAATTGGCCATATCTGCTACAAATTTTCTCTTTTAGTTGTACACTAATATATAGATGGTCTTTTTGTCTAATGAATGCATGTCTGTTAGTAATAATAATGAAATGTAATATGGGCAGATATGGACTAAATGCCACAAAAGTTGAATACTCAGTTGTATAGCATACAGTACCTTTGGTTTTGAAGGCGAAGTTGCAGTGCTGGCAGACGTAGGGCCGAGCGTCCGTGTGCAGTCGTATGTGTTTGCGCAGCATGCTGGGTTTCTTACAGCGAATTCCACACTCGTCACATACATATCGGCCCCGCCCGCGACCCCGGACATACACGTACTCCTCACTCGACCTGTAGCTGGAAAACACAACATAACAGCTGAAAGAAAGAACGTCACCATCGCTGACACATAACAGATGAACTACTTGAGCATACGATTATAGATCACACAGAAATCTCTTTCCTCGTGGAACAAAATACACAGAAATATGTTAAATAAATATTGCAGAATTTAGCTCTATACCATAAGGGGGTCAAAGTCTGAAAATTGTCTAAAACAACTTAGACGTATGTACTAGGTACCAATATAAAACGTATTGACCAATCCGAAAGATTACGGAAACATGGGCTCAAAACTAAACATAAATTTTGAATTGCAGACTTGTTTAGAATAACTGAATGAGTCATGTTTATTATAAAAGACTCAGAGGTCAAAGGTCATTGCCTAGCATATCTTGTGAGATCAATGTATTACATCTGGTGACAAACCGAAGGTATTTTAGTTAAATTAGATTTAAGATGTATTGCAGCGCGGGGGGGGGTAATTAATACACAATTAATCAACAATTAATACACATTTTTTTTCCTAAACAAGCTATCATATGGCTTCAGAAGACTTGGAATATAATACACGACCTGTATAGACTACTTTTGCTATTGTCGGTCCTTTATATAAATAACAGTACTCTGGAAACCTTCGAAAAAAGAATAATAACTTAAGTAGGACTTAAGCACATCTTTATATGTACAGTATGTATAGTTAAAGTTTACCGCTGAATGTACTGATAAGCATTTATGATAAACTAAAATATAATGTAATGCTTGTGAAACTTGTCTTGTGTATTTGCAAACAGTTGTAAATACAGATTTGTAATGATTAAGTTGTGCTTTAGTGCACTATATTATACATTGTATTAACTTTAAATGTAATGTCAACACATTGTTAAAACTATACTCAGTTATGTTAATCAGCACTAAAATAAATGCACTGTAAAGCCTGATAAAAGATTATTAAACCACTGATTTAAAATGTACTTCAAAATAAAGTTTTTAATGTAACATTATTGTAAAGGGAGTATGTATTTATGTATTTAAGTGTGTTAAGAAACATAGCCATAAATGTGCACTTAAGTGCCTTTTCATTCATTAAAACATGTTACCTGCAAGTACAGTTTTATGTGTGTTTTTAAACTGCACTTTTGTAAGATCTGAAGTACACTACAAGGGCAAATTAAAATACAATTAAGCACACTTATATTCATATTTAATGTATTTCAAGGCAATACATGTGGATTTGTTGATTAAAAAATAACAGATGCTGAATTTTGGAAGTGCATATTAGTATACCACTCTTACTATTTGTACCATCTCTTTGTATGGCAGGAATAGTAAGAGTAGTATGCTAGCATGCAATTTCGAATTCAGCAAGTATTTTCAATGTTGACGTGAACTAACCTTTTAACTGACTGAAATGTGTGCGACCAAAAGGTGAATCATATTAGACTAGCAATATTTATTTTAATGTTAAACAAACATAATGTAACAAAACAGCACATGTAGGTTGACAGTGTAACTGTAAGTTCTCAAAATCACCTCTAAGTTAATTAAAATCGCACTGGAGCATAGCCTCTGGGCTGGAATATGCACATAAAGAGGTCTATACATTGATCTCACAAGTCTGTGTGGGAGATCTGATCTCCAATCTATGGCACCTGCAAGCTACGTTTTTAAAGGTGTTCTTAAACAGCTAGATATGCTTGGCACAGTCCCTCTTTCAGACACCACGCGCGCATATATATCCATACACACCCCCTCTGCCTACCCACAGACACACACACACACATTGGTAGTCTGGCTGGGTATCCACCCTGTTTGTGTCCAGAAAGTCCCAAAACGGGGCCTACACTTGACCTCAAACAGAGCACCATTTATAATGTCAAGAACTAGGGCCCCCCTCCCTTCCGACCCCCTTCACCACCACCCCGGCTCAAACATGGGGTTCTTGCAATGCCGCTCTGTGCCCAGAGTCTAGCCGTCTGTGCCAAACCAAACAGCTGAGAGGGGGGGAACCCTGGACCCCACCAGATGCTCATAGCCAATAACATGAGCACAAATCAAGAACTGTGTTCCAGCTTTCTTAAAAATAACTGTCATAATAGAGTTCAATGCTGGGGGGCTAAGTGTTGTAGTTGTGGACTCTGCAGCTATTTAATACGTGGTTTCCCAAAGAAACAGACTACTGTTCTACACACAGTAAAAATTTAATTAATGTATCACAGATTTCAAATAAATAAATAAAATAAAAACATATTAAGCAGCACAACTGTTTCCAACACTGACAATAAATCAGCATATCAGGATGATTTCTGGAAAAAATATTAAAGTATATTAAAATAGAAAACCGTTACAATATTACTGTTTTACTGTATTTTTTATCGCATACTTTAAATGCAGCCTTGATGTGCATACGAGACTTAAAAAAAATAATTAGTGTATGTTTGGAATGACATTTGTTATTGGATCACTTTTTCAGGATTCTTTGATTAATAAAAAATTAAAAAGAACAGCATTTACTCATTTTTTTGTAACAATATACACTATCGTTTAAAAGTATGGAGTCAGCGCTTATTATTATTTTTATTAATACTTTTATTCAGCAAGGATATGTAAAATTGCTAAAAACCTACAAAAGATTTGCTGATATTCTATTGTCTAGAATATGGCTTACATGTGTCCCTCCTTTAATGTAAGTCTTTATTTATCATCTTCCAGGTCTAAGAAAAATCATGATTTGATATTAAAATGAGATTTTTCAAGTATGTAGCAGGGTGTGGGTTAAGTTATGCACTTAAGTTCAATACTTAATGCCTAAAGAAAGAGCTTCAATGCTGTCACAGAAACTTTAAAACTGTAAAAAATCATGACGTGTTTTAAATGGAGATAAATTGTGCAGAAAACACATGATTAACCTCCACCTGAAATGCAAACTAAATCCGTTTTCTACATTTTCATGCAAAATCACTCGCCTCATACATCATCTTAAGCCTCAGAGCTTCCATTTAAAGATTCACAAACCACCGTAACCACCTTCAGCCTTTTCATTCTGAAGGGACAGAAATGTGTCCAAACTCTGTTTTAACGCTCCCCAGAGACCATACTTGCATGGTGGAAGAGCACAGCCAAATAATGAGTCAATTTCATGGCTGCTGGGAAGAGTATGATGTGTGTTACAAGTGCCATCTTTCCTCAGAAACACCACAGATGGTTGTTTCTAGGAAAACGTGTGCCTGTAAACTGATCTCAGTCACGACAGACTGCATAACCTTGAAGACTTACATTTATTTCTTGTAATAGTGTGTATGACTTATTTTGTAGTTCATATAAGGCTTGAAGTCAGACTGATTCAGAGTTCTAATTCATAGCTCATTTTATTTTATTATATATACTTCCCTCTTTCATTAAAAATAACCGCTTACTCTAATGAACATCCGTTAGATCCTTTATAGCACAGAGCGTGGTTCGGTTTTTATGCATATGGTAAGGTAGAGTATTTGAACTGAGCATGCCATACATTTCAACATTAGCAAAGTATGCACATAATCTATGCATGCAGCCAGAATTTTTCATGCGCCTTGTTTTTTTATGTACTAATTTATTTATTTTTGGTGGCAATGCCATTGTTTTACAGTCGAAAAAGAAACTGATGAAACGAGACAACAACAATTGATAACCACGTTGCCAAGCACTTGGTTACAAGATACTGGTTTAAACCAATGCAAATACATTTTTATCAGTCATAACTTATGAAATAGCACAGATATTGAATAAAATTTTCTAGTATACTCCGAAAAACTATAGCCCAAAGTTTACATCGTTTTTTTACACATATGCTTGGGTGTGCGTACATTATGCATATGTGCAGTATGTCACAGAAGCACGTGCAGTCCGAATTTTCTAATTAAATGTATTATGTACGTGCAGGTTGAACATGTGCATAGATTTTTTTGCACAAATGAGTTTGTCCACAAGGTGGCAACACTGGCCTGGGCCGTTGTTTGGAAGAAAATGGAAGAGATGGAGCAACGCTAACATCAAAATACTGGAGATGGCAACAAGATACACATGTTGACAAGCACTTTTGTGAAAGGGGTTACCAGATTACTGCAACTCTAATAAAAAAAAAAATACAAAATAATTTTACTGGTCATAACTGGACAAACATGAACATTTCTGGAATGCATATGTCACGCCCCAAAGTATACTTAGAATTTTGCATGTGCACGCTCACATTGAACTTGAACTGGAAAAAAAATCCACTAATTGGTTTGTCCACAAGATGGCAACACTAGACCCATGGAAGCCCGTTTCCAACGCTGAATACATTTTTTTAACTTTTTATCTCACAATTATGACTTTTTTTTTCTCGCAATTGTGAGTTTACATCCTGTAATTCTAATTTTTATTTTTATTTTTTCAGGATTGAATGATAGAAACTTGCAATTGTGAAAAAGTCATTATTGCTAGAAAAAAAGTCAGAGTTATGAGATATAAACTCACAACTGCGAGAAAAGGAGTCAGAATTGTGAGATATAAACTCACAATTGCAATAAATCCCAGCCATATCACCCTGCAGCCCAAGACTGGTTGCCCACTGAAGCTAAGCAGGGCTGAGCCTGGTCAGTACCTGGATGGGAGACCTCCTGGGAAAACTAGGTTGCTGTTGGAAGGCCAGCAGTGGGTGCTCACTCTGCGGTCTGTGTGGGTCCTAACGCCCCAGTATAGTGATGGGACACTATTCTGTCAAAAAAGCAATAAGCTTGTGTTCTGGCGCAATATGGCTGCCGTCGCATCATCCAGGTGGATGCTGCACGTTGGTGGTGGATGGGGAGATCCCCCCCCTCCCCTCTATGTTAAGTGCTTTGAGTACCAAGAAAAGCGTTACATAAATGTAAGCAATTATTAAAAAACGTAAATTCTTTTTTTCATTCAGTGGTGGAAACAGGCTGTTGCTTTACAGTAGAAAAATAAATGGATGAAATAGAATAACACCAAATACAGGAGACAACAATAGACACCCATGTTGACGAGCATTTGTATTAGAGAGTTGTGAATTACCTGCAACCTTTGGTACAGGAGATAAATCCACACATTTGGTATTACAATTTCAAGTGCACATGTGTTGAGCATCTGTGTTTGCATACGGTATTAAATTCCGTATACTAAAGGCTATATGTTCAGCTGTGTGCAAACGCTAAGCACTTGCATCAAAATTAAAGTATGCTTTGGGCTTAGACTAGTGGTTCCCAACTGGGTCAAGATCCGAAAATGGTCTGTTTTGACTGGATCGTGAAATGCTAAATACCGTGCATCCAATTAAAAAGCGCCCAAATGTTATCACCCAGACTACATTAAATATGAGTTTAATTACAACAAGGGTTAAAATGGTTCAAGCCGTGGTCAATTTTTTTTTTTTTAAAAACGAAGAATATTATCATATCCTGTTCATTGTGTTGTCCAAAGAAATCTTGAATGTCCAAAGTCAAATAAAACCATGGCTTTATGCTAACCACAATGGTTTTGTGCCATGAATTATTGGCTGCTGAAAACATTTTACTTTTGCACTACAAACAATTTCGGTACTGTTTGGTTGGCACTTAGACTCTTGGTAGTGAAGCAAATACAGTTGAAAACCACTGCCGTAAATCTCTTAGATATTGGTTTTTTCATTCATATAAAAACACCTCAAAATGTGAGTCTACTGCATCTTGGCCATCTCCATATGCCTTCAGCTCAATGACCAAAATCATTGATGCAGTATGGTGTAAATGGGACTCTGTGGGGTTCCACAGGAAGTGACCACCAGGCTAGGTGGTTTCCTGGCTCGGGCTGTGTAACAGATGGTCCGTGTTGGCTTTGACAACCAACCGATCTCCTGCAGCGGGGCAAGAACAACACTGCTCAAAATACTGACAAACTGGTGACAGAAAGCCACCATACATACAGTATGAGCAGGATGCACCGTGCAGTAACTATACCAGAAGTAAAAAACACAGCTGCTGCATCTATGTCAGTATTAAAAGCCAGATTTGAAGAAAAAAATAAAATACTGCTTGCAAGGTAGCAATATATATATATATATATATATAGAGAGAGAGAGAGAGAGAGAGAGAGAAAGAGAGAGAGAGAGATTTGTTTTGTTTTTTTATATATAAAGTTACATTTTCAAGATATAAACTCACAACTGCAAGAAATAAAGTCGGAACTGCAAGATATAATTCAGATTTATTTTTTTTCCGCAATTATGATGTCTTTTCTCAGAATTGAGAGATATAGTCTCACAATTGCGAGTTGTAAAGTCCAATTCTGAAGAAAAAAATGCTTATTTGACTACAACTCGCAATTTGCAAGAAAAAAAGGCAGAATTGTGAGATGTAAAATCAAAATTACCTTTTAATTTTTTATTTAGTGGCAGAAACGGGCTTCCATATATATCAGTTGGCCTTGTTGTTTTCACGATGAAAATTCATGATGAATTGCAAATTAATATTTCAATGATATTATCACTTTGTTTTATTTTGAATGGCCAAATAAACTTAACTTTACTATTACATTTTACAAGTATAATGTTTACAAAGAGCATAAATAGACAGCACATAGTTCATAAAGTACATAATTATCTACAAAAAGTTTGAATGAAGGTTTAATTTGAATTGCTTGTACAAAATTGTGAAGAAAAGCAACAAAATATGTATTATATACAATTCTGCCATGCATACACCATAGCTAAGATATACTGTAATCATCTACAACATCATACTTTTACACATTGCATTCGCACAAGTGTTATGTATTAGTATGACTTACCCTCCCTCACAAATCTGAACCCGTGAGCTGTATTTGGAGGTAGATAGTTGATCCTCGTTCTCCTCCGATGTTTTCTTTTCTACTGCTGTCAACTCAGCTTGCTGGGCTTCTTTCGTTTCTGTGGGCTGGGTGGCATGTACCTACACTCGAGAGAGACACGGGCAAGTTCACCAACCCTATTCCGGGTGCCCAGGGAGACAGAGATGGGGGGGGGGGAAATCTCATTCAACATTTTCCAGATAGCATTAGATCTAACTTACTTTTACGTGGTCAAGAGTAAGTTTAAAAAAATTGCTAAGAAAATAGACTGGAATGTGGACTGTGAAGCTAGTGATATTTTTAAGTCATTTTTTAACATTTTATGTTACTAAAACACTCATATACATGTTAAAATACTGAGCTAAACAAACATAACCCCCCAAGTTAATAAAACCAATGTCAGCTACCATATCAGTCATTCTCCCTGTAAGAAAATCAAGTTTTAAATGGTCAGGCTGTTATGAGAAAATGGTAGCTGGTTAAACAACTAATGGGCAGCTTGGAGCAGATTGGAACCAGCAACCATTTTCCAAAACACAAGTGTGAAAATTTTCATGCATTGACTATAAATTCAAGAGATGTTACATTTACCTCAGTCACGTTAGGCCTTTGGGAGTCAGGTGTTTCTTGTTTCCTGTCCAACGAGGATGATATGGCCGCTGTGGTGTAGATGAGTTCTGCATGTCTCTGCCTGCAGTGCAACAGGGCTAGCATGTCCTTGGTTGTCAGGCCAGGAGGGTATGGGTTGCAGGTACTTGTACACCATGATGAATAGACTGAGTTTTGTTGTTCACTCTGTATGGACGGATTGGGCTTTATGTAGTTTAGATAGCACCAGCTACAATTAAGGTTAGTGTTAAGAGTTGGAAATGATGGTTCTTTGTGTTCTATAGGGAAGATGACACTTTGCTCACCAAGTCTTTCTTCCTTCTTGCATTTGATCAAAACTTTAAAATTTCCACTTTCATTTTCCTGATTGTCCTCCTCCTCCTTCACACGTTTTTGTTGCTGCTCACTTTCTGGGATTAGCTCTTCAATGCTCGTGGGGGACAGCACACGTTTGGTTGTGCCAGCACTTATTAATTTGGATCCATCAGATATTGGTTGTTGGTATATGTTCTCAAACTTTGAGGCCACTGTAACTGAACTGATTCCAGAGCAGCAAGGCTCCTGAGGTCTTGTGGTAAACGTTTGTGAAGCTGTAGTGTAAATTGAGCCTGCATAATGTGGAAGGTGTGAATTTTGACGGACTGGAATTTTCTGGTCTGGTAAAGGTGTCAGTGGTTCTGGGTTTGAAGCGACATCAAAACCAAGATTCTGATGGGGATAATGAGTAAGGTATGGTTGGTTGACCCTTGTGTCAGAATTCACCAATTCATTCTCCACTGGAATTTCAAGCTTAAGTCCTGTCGACATTGAAGAATAATGAGCTCTGGCAGCACCTGATGGACAAAGCAGACTTCCCACTTTTGTGAGCTGATCAGTATGAATCAATGGGGTCAAATAGGTGGTGGTTGGACTGTAGGAGGTGCCTGGGCTATAGCTAGGCGATGTGTTAGTCCTTCGAGTGGGAGAACTGGTGTTGGTGGCTTTAGAAGTTTGGTCTTCCTCCTCAGGTTCCCTCACTGCACTATGCCTCATTAGAAGACATTTTCGCCTTTCTCTCCATCCTGCAGGGGTTCGATCTGGAGACAAACTACTGTAGTCGAATGACTTACTGCGAGTTTCTGTAATAAGGTTAGCATGCTGAGGAACATGGGGTGCCTGCTCAGATGCAGAGCGCCTCATTTCTCTGTGAGAATTTGTGGGAATTGTTAAAGTATGAGTGGCTCTTGATCTCCTAGTTGGTGTTGTGTCTGCATCACCTCTGCAAGCCTCTTTAAATGAAGTTGATCGACTGGAGTTATGAGACACACAACTGTCTTGGCTCGGACTGTGAGGCAGGGACATTGATTCAAAGCTGGAGTCCCCTGATGATTGAGCAGCTTCTGCAAGACGAAGACGCTTCTTTTTAGGTGGTAACTTCTCAATTGGAAGTTGGGCCAAAGTTGGACTTCTTTGGGGCCATTGGAACTCACTCACTTTTTCAACGTCCTTTATTTTGTGGACAGTTGGAGGGGGGGATACTGCCATGGTGTTGGTGTTTGAATCTTCAGTGACCAGGATTTCTGGCACTTGGACATTGTGTTGACGTACAAGTTTACGGAAGGATGGTTTACTTGCCTGTTGCTTTGATTGTGAGTAAGAGGAACAGTGAGAGACATTATGAGAGTGAGAGACCTCATCTGGATCAGGCATTTTTAAAGTACTTTCATGTTTCTCAAATGAACTAGTATGCTGTATGACAGATATTCCTTTCAAAGCACCTTCTGTCCCATGTTCTTGAGTGGTCCCTTTAATAGGCTGTTCACAAGTTGGTGTATAACCTTTCAGTGGTATATAAGAAATGGAGGGTAAAGAATGATCTTCAAGTTCAATACTCTCTTCTTTCCTTCTTTTTCTAAATGCAAAACCACCAGGACGAGTTGTGTGTGTTCTTATGGGTTCTTCCACTTGATAGACATGACTTTCAGTTTGTTGAGAAATATGATGAGAAATTGAGCAGCAGTGCTGTTTGTGTGTTTGATATCTATCCCAGTCAGTAAAAACAATACCACATGCATCACACTCAAATGGCTCTTGTTTCAGGCTGGGTTCAGGCACTGTAGAAACTGGGGGATGAAATGGTGAGCTGGAATATGATTGTTCTTCCATGGTCATTTCAGCACCTATGGGCAATTCAATGGCAGGCTGCCGTCTTAGCATACCATGACGCCGATTCTTAACTTGTTGCTGGTCATCAAAGGATTGGCTAATGCGAAGGCTACGAGAAGTTTCAGACACATCACTAACACCTTCATCTGAGGGCATAGAGTGACTTCTGAGAAGAGGAGCATTGGTGGTCAGGTCAGTTTGCTGGACACTAAGAGAGTGGTGCTGAAATTTCTCACAAGGTACGCCAAGAGTAATGGAACCACTGCTCTTTGCACTCAGATCTATTTCGTTTGGACTGTGAATAAAGGACTCTTTAGAAGAGGTTAGCTTCATTTCTTTGCTGCTTCTCCTAGAGAGTGAAAACCTTCTGGGTTTGACACTGTCAATCTTACTGGTGTCTACCACAGCCTCGTTGATGGTGATGAGTTTGGTTATGTGGTCAATAACTTGCTTTTTAGGCACAGTGAATGGAATTCTTTTTCCTTCTTGCCCAGCAGGACTGCCATGTTGTTCATGATCAGTCCTTTGTAAATGACCAAGGCGACCAAACTTTCCAAGTATGACCTCTGCATAGCTTTTGGCACTTGTGTTTGGTGGACTATCTTGAGAAATGTCTGTGCTCTCAGATCGAGAGAAATAGCCAGACTCTGTGCTACCTTTGCTACTTAGACCAAACGATGAAGACGCTTCATCAGATGATCCTATTGGTGTTCGTCTTCCTCTGCTAAGTCTCATTGCAAGTCTCTTTTTAACTGCA
Organism: Ptychobarbus kaznakovi; assembly: GCA_027422405.1. Classification (NCBI taxonomy): domain Eukaryota; kingdom Metazoa; phylum Chordata; class Actinopteri; order Cypriniformes; family Cyprinidae; genus Ptychobarbus; species Ptychobarbus kaznakovi. The sequence continues at coordinate 23,353,171 of CM049802.1, read as the reverse complement.
TGGGAGTCTTCTATACCTTGTAGCTGTCCCTCAGAGCCCTTTTCTGTGACATTTGGCTTTTCAGTGGATATTCTTTGCTTTTCTAAAAAGGAAGATGGTTGGCTTTCTTCATCTGATTCTGTAAGTGGCTCCCCTGAACAACTTATACCTGGTCCCTCCGTTTCTGCAGTCAGACCAGCTTTCACCCTATGAGTGTGGGACTTTCTGTGCTTGTAAAGGTTACTTTTAGTCTTAAAGGAGAACCCACATGGTGCACAGGGGTAAGGCCTCTCTCCAGTGTGAGATCGAATATGTTTCTGAAGCACGCTGGGCTTAGCACAAGCGCGACCACAGTATGAACACACATACTTTCCAGGCTTTTGAGGTTTGCGCTCACGTTTTTGTCTAGGTGTACCTTCCAGGGCCTCATCCGTGGAACAGGATGGTATAGCTGATAATGCTGAGGATGAAGCTTTAGATGGCATTTCACAAGGCTGCCTCATGTTAGCATCAAGACATTCAGAACTTCTCTGTGACGTTCTGTCTTCAACAGTGTCTGTCTCCTGAGCAGGTTTCCTCTGCAATCTGAGACGTTTTCTCTCAATATTAATATGTTTTTTCTGTTGTGCATGCTGCTGCTGGGTGACAACGTTGTTTTGTTCATGATACTGTGGGACTGAATGCGGCTTGGGGCTGTCCGCTGGAGTCTCATTCTGCTTTTCTAAACCTCCAGATTGCTCCCCTGTGGTCAACTGGCTATGCAAGGCCTCCATAAAATGAGATGAAAGCTTGAGGTACTGTTTATTCCAGACTGTATGAATGATCAATTAATTTACGACCATTCAAAACATCGCACAATATTTTGTTCCATATAGCATATGCATGAACTGTACAGTTTTGGAGCATTCTGTGAAAATTATTGCTTAATGTGAGAAGAGATTCTTCAAAGGAATTATATGAAACATTTCTACAATTTATTTTTTTCTGTTTTTCAGTTAGATGAAATTTAGCCTCTTCTGTTTCTTGTTCTTACTTGTCCTTGGAAATTCATGGCAATTGTGTTTTTCCTTGAATGCTCTCAAGTCGCCTTATTCTGCAGATGCTTTATGATGATCCACTTTAGAGATATAAATTCTGGGAAATATCAAAAGACAACAGAATTAGTAACTGACAATTCTATGTTACAATTGCTAATAAAATACAATACTCTATATGCATGTACTATATTCAATGCTCAAGACCTTCAGACCACACAGTGCATTCAGACAAATACATATGTGAGCAGTAAAAAGATGTCAACTGTCAGTCAAAAGGATCCAACAATGCAGAAAGACGGGTTTTGTTACAGTTTTTTATTTTTTTGTTTTAGGATTGACTTGGTACTAAGGTACCAACACTTGACATTGAATCACAATGGATTGTTGCTAACCTTCTTCCTGTTTGACTGTTAAAAGTAAACTGGTTCAAAAATAAATCTTCTAACTGGACTTAAAATAACATTAGAGTTTATACAGGTATCTGTGTATGTGCATATAAGAGAAAAAAATGGATCTACGTAAAGAGTGAAGACTTAAGACTGTTTTGTATTCTTACCAAAAGCACAATTTAAGACAGCATTGATGCTTGTGAAAACAAACTCTGACACTGCTTTCACTGTAACACAATAAGGAATTAGGCATCCCACTCACTGACCAGCTGGTATTGGCACCCACGCATTGCTTTAGGGGCGGTTAGGTGTGGAACCACAGGAGATCCTGCTGGTACATATCAAAACCACTGCCAACTATACATTCCAGCACAATTCTTGTGTGAATCCAACTCTGTGTTCACAGACTCCAAATTATAGTGAAAACAGAACATACTGACAAGTGTATTATTAAAGAATGCTGTAGTGTGTATACATATTATTACACTGAGTGTAGAGAATCTGACAGGTGACATTCAGTCAACCAAAATAAATGATTCATGGAAAATTAACCAATACCATTGATGCTCTAAACAAATCCTTTTGTTTAAATATTTTAGTTTTAATGAAAAGGTTTGAAAACAATAAGATAATAAGATAAAACTGCCTGGTTTGTATTCACGTGTCATTCTTTGGCTCACGGTTTGTTGGGTTTCATGAGAATATGTAGGTCGGACGAATAGTGTAGGAGGCCTAAACATTGTGGTTGTCTGGACTTGAAAGTGAGTCGAGCAAGCATTCATCTCTCTAGAACCACCTGTTCTGTCCTCCCACTCAAAAACACTGGCAACCGTGAATCACAGACTGCAGTGGCACATCATAATGACTCATTTTAGTTCGAACACAGTTCTATAACCATTCTACAATTCTGCATTAAACTAAATCTGCTTCTACAGAGAGACCCAATCAGTCTTCTCTGAACTGTTTTTTCCAAGCATGGTCTTGATTAGGAGTCAGGATTAGAATTTAACTTGAAACACACAAGGTATTTTGAGGTAAACTCATAAAATCTCTGCAGGTAATAAACTCAACCCATGATGATATCCTAGATTACAGACAAAATGTGCATTTAAAGGGATCGTACCGGCAACAGGGAAAACCCATATAGACACTGATTTGTACCCACTTGATGAGAACACGAAAACAGCCAATAAGTGGCAAACAGAATCATCAAGCAGTGAATGATCACTGGGCACCTGTGAGCATTTGAAAATATTTTATAACGAGGTCAGTGATGAGTCTTACCAAACCATAGCGTAACCTTGCCAGGCTCAGGTGGTTAGAATCTGGGAATAAAGCTTTGTCCACTCTGTCAAAACCACAAACACACGAAACATAAGCTTTACACTGTACTTAACCAAATCTAAAATATGCCGGTTAAATATGTTTAAGAAAGCTCGCCAATTTTCCCTTTCGCTCACTAATGGGTACCCAGTGGTGGTTCCTATGGCAACGGCCCTAAACCATGCAATGGCAGATGGAAGCAAAGCTGAAGGGCTAAATTTATCTCCCAGCATCCTCCCTGACTACAGAGTGAGTGCCTGACAAGCCAAGGTGCCCCCCCCCCTTCTCTCCAAAAAACGAATCTCTCCAGACAGGAGCTGATGGACAAGGAAAAACAATATCACAATCTAGTATTTCTTTTCATCGTTTGATTTAAAACAAAATCAAATCAAATCAAATTAAAATCAAATTATATATTTTCAAATTCAATTTTTAAAGATGAATGCAAGAAAATTCAAATTCATCCAAAGTAGAAGACTGCAATTAGCAAAGCTCATGATAAATAAACCACTTTACACATAGATGCCACTCACAGACATAAAGCTGCAGTCCGTAACTTTTTATGTTTAAAAACGATCCAAAATCAATATTTGAACAAGTACATAATCAGCCAGTGTTCAAAACTATCACCTTACTTTAGCCCGATTCACAACGGTTAGCTTATAACAATGTTTTCTAATTTGAGTGGAAATTAGAGCATGGTACTGCGTCTGTCAGGGTTTTGGACTAGTTTTGTTGTGTTTTTTCTCCCTTGTGTTCTGTGACCCAGTTTCTCCTTTGTGTGATTGTTGATTTGATTCCAGGTGTGTCTCCTTCCGTCCCTTGTTATCCTGTCTTTAAAAGCCCCAGTCCTTTCAGTTCTTGTTTGTCGGGTCAACTTGTTGCAACGTGTGTGTATGTGCATCTCCCATTGAGGATTATCTCGTGAGTTCCTTGATTACAGACTGTGAAACATTTCCTCAACTCCTGCCTGTTCCTGCATCAGCACAGTTCGTCCAATACTGTAACCTCTGTGTCTCCCCTCCGTTTTGTTTTCCGTTTATTATCTCCCTGTTGTGCTTCCCCATGGATCCCCTCCTTCGCCCGGAATACCTCCTCCGCCTGCTGGAGCAGGGAAAGAGATCACTCGAGGGCTATACTAGACTGTTCCTGGTCCTCGCTGCTCTAACCAGCTACCCGGACGACGCACTCTGTGCGTTCTACGATGCCAGTTTAAACATCTCGTGCAGAGCGCTGTCGTGCGAAGATGGTCCTCGAGTGAACTTTGCCCCCTTTGTGGAGTGGACACTGGAGAGAAACGGATCTCCGTTCCCCGCCTGTTCCAAGGAGAATCTTGCCAGTTCCACTCCCGACCCAGTGCCCAGCCAACCATCTCCCCCGCTGCGCGGAGCGCATGCCTGAGCCCAACACTGACTGAGAGCCAGAGCCCACCACGACCGACGAGCCATCGCCACACGGAGCTGAGGATCGCTGCGGAGCCATAGCTGCTTATGGCGTCAGTCAAGGTGCGTGAGCCAGCAACAACGCCCGCCTAGAGGGAGAAAGCCGCGGATGGTGTGAGCACGGAGAGGAGGTCTATCCCCTGCACCGCAGCTGAGGGTGAGCTGAGTATGGCGTGTGGACTGTGCCACAGCAAGGGAGAGAGGGCTCCTGATCCCCAGTTGAGCCCGGGAAGGGCTCCAGTTCCCGAGTTTAGCCCACGGAGGGCTCCAGTGTCTGCTCCCTGAAAGCGTCCTCCAGAGCCCGCACCTCCATTGCACCCTCCAGTGCCTGCTCCCAGAAACCGTCCTCCAGAGCCCGCATCTCCAGAGCGCCCTCCAGTGTCGGATGCCATTCCCGAGTTCAGCCCTGGAAACCCTCCGGCTCCATCAGGCTCCTTCTTCCCCTCGGCTCCTCTTCAGTCAGCTGTTGATCCAGCTCCACCGCGGCCCTCTGGATCACGTCTCCGCCATCTACTCGCCTTGGTCTCCCGGATCCTCCCCATCGCCCTTGCTCTTCAGCTCTCCGTCTCTGCGTCAGGCTCCTCCTCCACCTGCTCCGCCACCATTGGTCAGCCCCCTGGAGTAGGCGACCATTCCTCCTCCATGGCTTCTCCCTCCATCAGCTCCACAATGAGCCACCGTGATGGCTGTGGCCTGGGTCCCGCCAGGCTCCTCCTGTTCCGGCTCCCTTCTGTCTCCTCCCTGGCTCCTCCCTCCTTCGTCACCCCCTTGGACTCTGTTTTCCGAGGGGGGCGATATTTCAGAGTTTTGGACTGGTTTCGTTGTGTTTTTGCTGCCCGTGTGTTCTGTGACCCAGTTTCTCCCTTGTGTGATTGTTGATTTGATTCTAGGTGTGTCTCATTCCATCCCTCGTTATCCAGACTTTAAAAGCCCCTGTCTTTTCAGTTCTTGTTTGTCGGGTCTACTTGTTGCTACAGTATCTCACAGGAGTGAGTACACCCCTCACATTTTTGTAAATATTTTATTTTATCTTTTCATGTGACAACACTGAAGAAATGACACTTTGCTACAATGTAAAGTAGTGGGTGTACATCTTGTATAACCGTGTAAATTTACTGTCCCCTCAAAATAACTCAACACACAGCCATTAATGTCTAAACCGCTGGCCACAAAATTGAATACACCCCTAGTGAAAATGTCCAAATTGTTCCCAATTAGCCATTTTCTCTCCCCGGTGTCATGTGACTCATTAGTGTTAAAAGGTCTCAGGTGTGAATGGGGAGCAGGTGTGTTAAATTTGGTGTTATCGCTCTCACTCTCTCACACTGGTCACTGGAATTTCAACATGGCACCTCATGGCAAAGAACTATCTGAGGATCTGAAAAAAATAATTGTTGCTCTACATAAAGATTGCGTAGGCTATAAGAAGATTGCCAAGACCCAGAAACTGAGCTGCAGAATGGTGGCCACGACCATGCAGCAATTTAACAGGACAGGTTCCACTCAGAACAGGCCTCGCCATGGTTGACCAAAGAAGTTGAGTGCACATGCTCAGCGTCATATCCAGAGGTTGGATGGGAAATAGACGTATGAGTGCTGCCAACATTAAGGGGTGGGGTCAGCATGTCAGTGCTCAGACCATACGCTGCACACTGCATTAAATTGGTCTGCATGGATGTCGTCCCAGAAGGAAGCCTCTTCTAAAGATGATGCACAAGAAAGCCGGCAAACAGTTTGCTGAAGACAAGCAGACTAAGGACATGGATTACTGGAATCATGTCCTGTGGTCTGATGAGACCAAGATAAACTTATTTGGTTCAGATGGTGTCAAGTGTGTGGGGCAGCAACCAGGTGAGGAGTTCAAAGACAAGTGTGTCTTGCCTACAGTCAAGCATAGTCTGGGGCTGCATGAGTGCTGCCGGCACTGGGGAGCTACAGTTCATCGAGGGAACAATGAATGCCAACATGTACTGTGACATACTGAAGCAGATTATGATCCCCTCCCTTCAGAGACTGGGCCGCAGGGCAGTATTCCAACATGATAACGACCAAGGTCTAACATCCACCAGCTCCGTGATGTCGTCATGGAGGAGTGAAAGAGGACTCCAGTGGCAACCTGTGAAGCTCTGGTGAACTCCATGGCCAAAAGGGTTAAGGCAGTGCTGGAAAATAATGGTGGCCAGACAAAATATTGAAACTTTGGGCCCAATTTGGACATTTTCACTTGGGGGTGTACTAACTTTTGTGGCCAGCGGTTTAGACATTAATGGCTGTGTGTTGAGATATTTTGAGGTTACAGCAAATTGACACTGTTATACAAGCTGTACTGTTACATTGTAGCAAAGTGTCATTTCTTCAGTGTTGTCACATGAAAAGATATAATAAAATATTTACAAAAATTTGAGGGGTCTACTCACTTCTGTGAGATCCTGTATGTGTATGTATGTGCATCTCCCATTGTGATTTATACCATTTATCTATTGTGAGTTCCATGATTAAAGACCATGAAATGTTTCCTCGACTCCTACGTGTTAACTGCATCAGCACAGTTCGTGACAGCGTCATTACGTCACGTCTGTAAACATAAAGAAGTTGTCCTGGGCAAGTAGGCTATCGCAAGTGAAGACCCTGTAGGTGGTGGGTCATTTATAGCCTTTTCTCACAGCAGCTGGAATAATAAAATGTATAATTTTGATGGCGGATTGTAATCCAGAAATTATTATTTGTTTATGAAACACATGTGGATTAAATTAAATTATATTCCAGTTTTAAATGTGCTTCTGATTACAGATAGCCTGAGTTTACACAAGATTTGTATTTTGAAGGGAGCATAGTTTGCTTTTTGGGCTAAAATAATTTCTTAATTAAATTTTAATGATATGACAATTACATCAAACTGTACATAAATTGAAATCTACATACTAATACACACAATACTCATAGTCACGCAATGCTGATGTTTTTAATTTCAGAATAAAGTATAACAATAACAATACTTTTCAGGGTTTGATGAGATATGAGCTAACCGATCTTTAGATTAAATTAATTAGATTAAATCACCGTTGGTAGCGCAATTTATGGTAATGAGCTGTTTACACAGTTGGTCAGAACAAACGTGACTGACTTATAACTTACTTGTTCAGATGACAATATCCTGTGGTATTCCGCAAGTAACTGCAATTCCAGGTTTTCAAACATAGATGCAAAACAAAGAGGCAAAACTTACGAACTGCAGCTTCAACTATGAGATCAAGACAGATAAAAAGGGCATATTTTAACCATACTGGAAAAATTCTGAAGTCTCAGAGCAACAAATGCTCTGTCTACGTTTACAGCATGGTCATAATGAAATATCTCGTAGAACTTCACATTACATAAACATTACTTATGCAGACAGAGATAAACAACTCAAAGCATTTCAGCTCTACAGTCATTCTCTCTCTGTTGGTGCACTAAAACCCTGTGTCAGGCATTCCAGATAAGCAGTCTTTTGCCTTTTCTATACCTGTTTCTTCCATACACATTCGCAAACCATCAAACAAATCCCAGTGACTTCATCTACACTGCTCGTGTCCATCTCCCGGGATTTCAATTTCCCCTCCCTCCATTGAAAGAACCCTGGGCAACCCCCGGTATTCATCCGCCCCGAGTCTCATTCATACGGCAGCAGCGTAGCGGAGGACACATACGCAGTAGTCAGTCCATTCATCCTCTCTTTGCTTGCCTTCTGTACTGGCAGCCATTTGAAACACATACACACAGTACACTACGGGTAGCATGCAGCCTCCCAGACTCAACGTCAGCCAGTACACACTGTACAACCAGACACATATAACTCTATTCAGTATAACATAACACAAAATATACAGACTAATGCTAAGAAGAGCAGCATCATGATCCCGTAAATGTGAGCCCTGCAGAAGTGGACATATGAAAAATCTGGTAATCAAGCAGATTAGACAAGTAATCATCACTGTCTTTTACCTGGTAGCTGCAGGTCCCCTCTTCAGCCCTGCTAATGTATGAGAGCGGTCAGGCTTTGAGTGAAGGCTGAGAGGCTGAGAGTGTGTGAGTCATAGCGAGAGAGACGGTGAGAGAGAGAGGCTGAATGTATGAATGAGCTGCCGTAGTCTAGCGCGCTAAACATAAGGCGAAGGGGAGGTGAGATTATGCTTCATGTAGCTACGGCGGATGGACAGCAAAGATTTTTAAAGAGTGGGAGGCACAGATGGCACTTTTCAAAGCCAAAATGTGTCATATATTTTTAGGGAAAGGGTGAATCAAATTTGACCATATTCTGAAAACATCACCTGCATACTCTTATTGAGAACTATTCATTGGTGCATTGATACATTTTCACAAATGCTTGTTGCCTCTGAAATGGTCAGTTTCTGTTGGCATCACATAGACTGTGCAAGCTACTAGGTCATTTTTTTTAGCAAAGTTGCATTAAGGTTTGGTTGTATTCTAGTAATGCCCATTCTGTCAATTCCAGACGGAATATGGACAAAATGAAGTCTCTTATACAATATTTTCTTATTTAATATTTTGTTTTGCTCGAAAATACATTGCATCATGAGAGTAGAACGGACAGCAATTCACTGTAATGAGCTGTAATGCAATGAAAGCATTCTTGTCAGAAGGAGATCGGGTCTGTTGAATACAGATATAAAATGGAATGAAAGAAGAGAGTTCAACTAACCGCACCCTCTGACTTTAGATTGTTGGATTGTCAAATGTTAAAGACTGACAGTATACAAAAGTACAATGATTAAAGACATGTCTTTCCAATTAACAATCAAATATTCGTTCAAATGTTCTCACAGACTGCCAGTGAAGCATGGCATCCAGTTAAGACACATAATGATGTTTTAGAGACTGTTGTCCAGTAAACATCAAGAAATGATTTAGTCTATCTTGTTTATTAAAGTATTTAATGTTCTATATAAGAAACAATAACTTTTTTTTCACTTATTTAGAAAATGGTTGATCATGAATGAATAATGAATGCTGTGTGATATTTTACACAAAATGTGTGCTTAATTGTAATGTATTTGTAGGTTGAATGTGAAATACTTCTAGTGTACTTCATAACGTAAAAACTTGTGGATAATATATCAATGAAATAAAAGGCCACTTATTTATTTATTTATTTTATTTATTAATTTATTCTTAATTTGCAATGAGTAATACTCTCAAAATCAAAGTTTTACTTTAAAGTACCTTTCAGGACAACAAAAACTATAAAGTCTACATAATTGCATTTAATATTAATTTAAACTAATATGCATTTTCATTTAAGTGTCCAAAAACATTACATTCAGCCCATACTTAAATATATTCTTTATTCTTAAATTATATTTCCATAATACATACTATTTTTTAAATATGCTATTCTTTTTCACAAGGGTTGCTTCAAGAGTGAGACTTATTATAGATTATTTTTAGTCACTGCTGTATTTTTTATGAAATTGTAAGAGAAGCTGCGTTTCCCACGCAGTCTTCAACTGACTGAAAGATAATGAGGTCTAATGCAAATCTGGTGTCTGTTGACACATCATTTAGAAGCAATTATTAGTTTCCCTTCATTCACTTCAGACAGAACTGGACATTTCTAGTTATTTTGAAAAGCTGCTGTATTTTTTTTTCCAATATGGAGAGAGTGAGGTAAAATACTTCAAGCACACTTTCCCATTCAGCTTTCTGCTGCGCCATCAGTCCAGAATCCACACAAGATGGAAAGAATTAGGTCGCAGGTGGAAAAAAAGGGTTCAATTAGAGAGTGGCTCTGGAGAACTTCCACGTGAACTGCCCAAACTCGCTGAAAAACCTCCTCTCCAGCTGAAATAAGATCAGGAACTCTGACATCACCACAGTTTTATGTTTCTTTCCATTCATATAGTTTTGTAGCACAGAGTGCAGTACTGAAGGAAATAGGCTGGTGGGTGAGAAAGTGCTAACTGGAAACACGTCCATGCTGAGAAGACCAGTTTAGACCAGAATGAGTTTCAAAGGTGGTTTGGGGTGTTTTGGTAATTGTTTAGCTGTCTTCTAAATAATGTTGTGTCTTTAAATGCATGCAATTTTGAATGATGTTGATTTGAATTGACAGGTTTGAGTTAAAGGGCTCATTGGATGCTACATGCACTTTTACAAGTTGATTGAACTAAAATGTGTGTTGGTAGTGTGTGTACACAAACACCCTGTAATGATAAAAAATTTTGTTGTTTTTTTATCTTGTTAAATCATTTCCCCTTTCTCAAATCGAGCTGACATCATGCAGACAGGCCCCTCTCATGATAGTTTGATTGACAGTAGAGTTTCAGCACAGACTAGACTGGTGTCTTAACCTGCCCTGAGTGAGCTGTCTTCAGTCCGCCATTGTTTCACTGCCGGAGCTGATGTAGACAAAAATGGCTCCTAAGCAATTGAGGTGCTTTGTTGTTTGATGTAATAGTGAACATAGCCGTTGTCATTTACTCCTAAAATCTCAGCCGCTGAAGACGCAGTGGATTATGTTTGTTTCTGAAGGGAATGCACCCCCAATCTACCTAAATGTGTCTATGTTCGCGCAAATCATTTGTGACCCAGCATCAACTCCAGAAGAAGTGAGTATAAGTTTCTTTTATGAATCTTTGCAAATTGCCTTTCCGAATAACGTGCTATTTAGCAAGTTGAACGATGAATGCAGCTAAAGTAAACAGTCTCTCAGAGAGTGGCTTGGAAGAGAGGGGTGGGGTGAGCAGAGTAGTGGGGTTTTTTTTACACTACCATTCAGAAATTTTAACCGAAGTATGTTACTAACTTTTCATTAAGACCCTAAAGAAACATATCAACTTGTGGAAAATGGGCATCTGATTACCCCTTTACAGATGCAATTTTTTCATACTGATAATGTCAGACGTGTGTCCCCGTGTCTTGTGTTTCCATGTGTTCCCAGTGTTTCCATGCCCATTTTATTTTTTTACTGTTCATTATGAGATCACTGGGTTGATTTAGTCCCAGCCGTGTTTTGATTAATTTCCAGATGTTTCTTGTTAGTTCTGTCTATTTATAGTGTGTCCTGCCCATGTTTCCTGTCGGCTGTTAAATGTAATTTCAGATGTGTTACCTGTGTTGCTCCTTGCTTTATGTCATTAAAGTTTAGAGTTTATCTCCGTGTCTCCTCGCTCCTTGCTCCTGGTGAGTGTGACAGAACAGCCGACCAACAAAAAGGATGACTTCAGCTGAGGACGCGCTGTGGGGGTTGCGGCATGGCGGTCTGAGTTTGGAGCGATATGTGGAGGATTTCCTCGAGCTCGACCAACCGGGTGAGCTGGCATGATGCCGCTGTAGGTGCGTGTTTCCAGCTGGGATTGGATAACAAGGTTATACGCTGCGATCCTCCCATAGGTGATTTTCCCCTGATTGAGTTCTTTCTTAGCAGTTCCGATGAAGAAGTCGAGGAAATTCCCCACCCTCGTCATCCCACTCCTGCTGGAACGTGCTGTGCCTCCCCAGCTCACCCTTCTCCAAGAACCTTGCATACCTCTCCAACGACTCAGGCCCAGTACCAGCCCCTCGAAAGCACTATGCCGTGCCTGCCCCCCCAGAGCGCACTCCAGTGCCAGCCGCTTGAAAGCGCTATGCCATGCCTGTTCCCCCAGAGCGCCTCAGCACTGGCACTATGGCCAAGTCCCGAGGTGGGCATGGCAACGCGGTACTCATCGGGTTCAGATTACACCAGCCTGCCGCAGAAACTTCAGCCCGTGGACAGATCCCTCGTTCCTTTGCGCAGGAGTGCCCCTGGAGCAGGTATCCAGGCATGCTTTGTTACTCACAGATGCCTCGGACACTGGCTTGGGAGCCACATACAACAGGCCACCCAGTGTCAGGGGTATGGACGGGTCCTCAACTGCGTTGGCATACCAATTGCCTCAAGTTGCTAGCAGTACTTCTGGCCCTGATCCGCCTCAGAGGACGCCTTCAAGGCAAGAACATTCTGGTCCATACGGACAACACGGTGACCTTTGCGTATTTCAACCATCAATGCGGTTTACGCTCCCGTCCCATTTGATTTGGAGTCAGTTCAGAGTTGCTCAGGTAGACCTGTTTGCATCTCCAGTAACCACCCCTTTGCCAGTGATTCTACTCCCTATCCGAGGCAACACTCGGCACGGAATGCACTGGCACACAGCTGGCCCCAGGGCCTGCGCAAATATGTGTTTTGCTATCTCTACAAATTAGAATATGGTGACATGCCAATCAGCTAATCAACTCAAAACACCTGCACAGGTTTCCTGAGCCTTCAAAATGGTCTCTCAGTTTGGTTCACTAGGCTACACAATCATGGGGAAGACTGCTGATCTGACAGTTGTCCAGAAGACAATCATTGACACCCTTCACAAGGAGGGTAAGGCAAAAACATTCATTGCCAAAGAAGCTGGCTGTTCACAGAGTGCTGTATCCAAGCATGTTAACAAAAAGTTGAGTGGAAGGAAAAATTGTGTAAGAAAAATATGTACAACCAACCGAGAGAGCCGCAGCCTTATTAGGATTGTAAAGCAAAATCGATTCAAGTATTTGGGTGAACTTCACAAGCAATGGACTGAGGCTGGGGTCAAGGTATCAAGAGCCACCACACACAGACGTGTCAAGGAATTTGACTACAGTTGTCGTCAGAGGCGTCTTACCTGGGCTAAGGAGAAGAAGAACTGGACTGTTGCCAAGTGGTCCAAAGTCCTCTTTTCAGATGAGAGCAAGTTTTGTATTTCATTTGGAAACCAAGGTCCTAAAGTCTGGAGGAAGGGTGGAGAAGCTCATAGCCCAAGTTGCTTGAAGTCTAGTGTTAAGTTTCCACAGTCTGTGATGATTTGGGGTGCAATGTCATCTGCTGGTGTTGGTCCATTGTGTTTTTTGAAAACCAACGTCACTGTACCCGTTTACCAATACATTTTGGAGCACTTCATGCTTGCTTCTGCTGGACAGCTTTTTAAAGATGCTGATTTAATTTTCCAGCAGGATTTGGCACCTGCCCACACTGCCAAAAGCACCAAAAGTTGGTTAAATTACCATGGTGTTGGTGAGCTTGACTGGCCAGCAAACTCACCAGACCTGAACTCCATAGACAATATATGGGGCATTGTTAAGAGAAAAATTTGAAACAGGAGACCAAAAAATGCAGATGAGCTGAAGGCCACTGTCAAAGAAACCTGGGCTTCCATACCACCTCAGCAGTGCCACAAACTGATCACCTCCATGCCACGCCGAATTGAGGCAGTAATTAAAGCAAAAGGAGCCCCTACCAAGTATTGAGTACATATACAGTAAATTAACATACTTTCCAGAAGCCAACAATTCACTAAAAAAAATGTATTGGTCTTATGAAGTATTCGTTGAGATAGTGAGTTGGTGGGTTTTTGTTAAATGTGAGCCAAAATCATCACAATTAAAATATCCAAAGACTTAAACTACTTCAGTCTGTCTGCATTTAATTTATTTAGAATATAATAGAATATAAACTTTATTGTCATTATACTAATACAATTAAATGTGTTTGGTAACTCTCAGAACCAACAGCATAATAACACTAAAGTACATAATAATACAGTGCAAAATGATAAACAGTAAAGTGTTCAGTGCACTGGAAGCAGGTAGACAGCTTAAGTTTCGTGGCAGTCTTCAGTTTCCCACAACTGTGTCCGTGCATGTAACGGAAAGAGGTGTAATACAGGCTACAGCTCTGGAAAAAAAAATTCCTCAGTCTGTTTGTGCGTGTTCTAATTGCCCTGTATCTCTTTCCCGATGGAAGGGGCTCAAACAGTCTGTGGCCGGGATGAGTTGAATCCTTGATAATGTTGCTAGCCTTCTTATAAAGGCGGCTTGCATAGATGTTGTCCAGGTCAGGGAGCTTGGTTCCCACAATTCTCTGTGCAATCTTAACTATCCGTGCAAGATCTCTTCGGTTCTGTATAGTGCAGCTGGTATACCACACAGTAATACAATGGCAGAGAATGCTTTCTATTATGCTCCTGTAAAAGTTCACTAAAAGCTGAGATGGTACTTTGGCTTTCTTGAGCTTTCTCAGGAAGAAAAGCCTCTGCTGAGCCTTCTTCACTAAGTAATGAGTGTTAACAGTCCATGTTAGGTCATTTGTGATATACAGACCAAGGAATTTGATTTTGTTAACATTTTCAACTTCCTCTCCATGTATGTGGAGGGAGGGGGGGTCATTTTCCTGGTTCTCCTGTAATTTACAATGATCTCCTTAGTTTTAGTGGTATTCAGGACCAAGTCGTTATCCGAACACCACTTGACCAGATGTTGAACCTCTTCATTATAGTGTGTCTCGTCGTTTCCCGATATCAAACCCACTACAGTGGTGTCGTCGGCAAACTTCACCATAGAATTAGAGGAGTAGATGGGTGTACAGTCATGTGTAAATAGGGTGAAAAGGGCTGGACTGAGGACGCAACCCTGCGGTACTCCTGTATTCAGGGTAAGAGTAGAAGTGTCAGGGATCTGCAAGAAATAGGACCCAGATGCAAATGAGCGGACAAATGTAGCTTTATTGACAGGACAGTGACTAGAAACAGCGGGGAAGGTGAGGAGTGAATCAGTCCAAATAGAGGGGCAGGGCAGACAACACAATGCGGGCAGGAGGGATGACCACTGAGCCTGTCCGAGATGGCACCGGACTAGAGCGTGGAGGCGGCAGCTGACTAGAGGGTTGGTAGGCAGGAATACAGGGGCCCTGTAGCTTGAAGTGACTCTCAGAAGTCGCACCAGTCTAGCCGCCAGTTTGGGACTCACAGAACCAGAGACTTGACTGTGAGAGTGGCGAGCTGCTTCCAAGTGGTAGGGGTCAGAGGACAGGGAATCTGGGTAAAGGGCAGGACAAAACACGATAACAAACAAGACGAGACTCAAGACAACACAAGCACAAACAATGAATAATCAAAACGAAATAATCAAAAACAAAAAGCCAAGATCCAAAAAGGGAACTGGAACTGCAAAAACAAGGTTAAAGTGAAAATCTAAAAATCAAAAAGAGAACACAAAAAACTAGATAGAATGCACAGAAATCAAAACAAGAACTAGAGAAAATAAGAAAAGGAACTGATGATATAAAACAACTAGATAAGAGGTCCAAAAAATAACTTTAGCAAGGTCAAAATAGCTAGCACAAGAGCCAGGATAAATACAGGATCAAGAAACAGGTAACACCAAAACGAACCAGCAAACACACAAGGGAAAGGAACACAATATAAAGCAGCAGAGCACACGAGGATCAGGTGAGCAATCAAGCTAACGAGGACTAGACAAGGACTAAACAAGGGGGCGTGACCAGGGGAAACAGGGAGGTGGGACAAGGGGAGGACATGGCAAACACAAACAGAGACAGAGCCATGTGCTCAGACACAAAACAAACAAGGAAACATTGAACAGGGACAATACAGACAAGACAGTCAGGGCAGGATCCTGACAAGAAGAAATATAATCACCCACCCTGACATTCTGTGGTCTGTTTGTGAGAAAGTCCAGAATCCATGAACAGAGTGTGGTGGTTAATCCCAGGTTTCTGAGCTTATTCACCAGTTTATGAGGCACTACTGTATTAAACGCAGAACTAAAGTCCACAAATAACATCCTAACATATGTGTCAGGATGCTCCAGATGAGACAGGCTTGTATGAAGTGCAATTGAGATTGCGTCCTCCGTTGATCTGTTCCTACAGTAGGCAAACTGATGGCTGTCTAGATCAGTGGGGATATTGGCTTTGATGTGAAATAAGACGAGCCTTTCAAAGCACTTCATAATAATTGGTGTCAGGGCAATGGGACGATAATCATTGAGACATCTGACTGCTTGCTTTTTAGGTACAGAGACAATAGTGGTAGCTTTAAGACATGTGGGGACAATAGCCACATTTAATACACATGTTTCACAATTTGAGTTGAATTACTGAAATAAATTAACTTTTACACGATATTCTAATTTATTGAGATGCACCTGTATAACCTACAAAATTATTTTTAGCTATCTGTCAGTCCAGCTACAGTCAATGAACCTGATTATGAACTGTTTGCCTGCTCAGTTGTCATCAGGGAAAATATTGAGGGACTTCCTGTGTTCCCTGCCTTGGTCCTTGAAACATATATGCTCTCTCTGTCTCTTGTGTTTCTGTTTTTCCTAGACTCTCTGCTGTGGGTTCCTGATCATCCTGTTCCGTCATGGTGCTCTCCTGATCTGTCATGATGCTCTTCCGTTGCACCCTGGTGGGCTCCTGCTCTGTCTGCTCCTCCGTGGAGGTCTTCTGCTCCGTCTGCTCCTCGCTGGTGGGCTCCTGCTCTGTTTGCTCTACCGTGGAGGTCTTCTGCTCTGTCTACTCCGCATTGGTGGGCTCCTGCTCTGTCTGCTCCGCCGTGGAGGTCTTTTGCCCCGTCTGCTCCGCCGTGGTGGTCTTTTGTCCTACTCTGGTGGTCTTCTGCTCCGCCGTGGGGTTCTCTACTCCACCCGTTCTGCCGGCTTCATCATGGTCCCCTGTTTTACTGGTCCTGCCTCAGTCCCAAGGTCTTACACCTTTACATGGACCTGGCCCGCCGTCCCTCCCCTAGTGTTAGCTGCCTTACCGAGCCATTCTGTGTTTCTGTTTAGTTCCAGTATTGTTTTGCGTTTATTACTCTTCTAGTTTTAGCTGCAATACGGAACCCATTTAGTTGTCTTAGTCTTGCCTCGTCTGTTTTCTCGTATTTTGATTCTTGCCCGTGTTTCCTGGATTAACCCTTCGTCTTTCCGTTTGGACTCTGTTTGCCCCTGCTTGGACTATTGCTTGTGTTCTTGGATTACCCCTCTTGTCTAAACTCTTTGGATATTGTTCGCCGATCGACGCCCCATGCATGACCTCGGAATACTCTTATGTCTTGTCCTCAACATATCTGTTAACTGATGTTTGACCCTGCCTGTGTTTTTGACCACGTCTCTGTATAATAAAAGCTTGCACATGGATCCGTACGCCTCACGTCTTGTTGGCTCCATTACACGTAGTTTCTGCGCTTTATTGAAGTGATATTCGATAATGTATCGCTTATAGTATTCCTCAATTGTAAGTCGCTTTGTATAAAAGCGTCTGCTAAATGAATAAATGTAAATGTAAAATTTGCATGTGCTAGAGAAGAGTGTGCGCTGCCAGCACAGTATAGCATCTGACAGGACAGGATAGTTAGTTTTTTCCAAGGTGAGAGACTTTTTATTTCATAACAAGTTACGAAAACAACGATAGAATAATGACACTGACATTAAACCTCTCAACATCTCATCTGACCGCAGATACTGAATCGGAAGGCACTCTTTCTTTACTTAAACTGCATCTGACAGATTGTCAACAGCGTTCATGCATGTCTTTTAAAATAAAAGTGTGCATCAGAAAAGCATTTATAATGAAGTTTTTTGTTGATGATGCTGTTTCTTTGGCTGTATACAATCCGCGACCCACTCAGAACAGTCTCGCGACACACTTTTGGGCTGCATACCCATAATTTTTGCTGAGAAACACTGAAATAGATTGTGTTTAACACACCGAAGAGTGACAATCAGGCCAACACAGAGAAGTATAGAAATTCTACATTGATGTAAAAAAAAACTGCGCTGTATCGGATTGGATCGGTATTGGCTGATCTTCAGAATTTTCGGTATCGGATCGGTTCTGAAAAATGGTATCGTTGCATCCCTAATTTCAACACTGCTGTTTAGGGTACTTGCTTTGTAAAATATTCTTGATGATGCAGGTGGACACCTGGCAGTCTCTTGGACCATGGACAACAACATTGGCAGTAAGTATTTAATAAAGTCATGGGTCTATGTAATTGTCCTGAGAAACACTTACCTTTTTCACTGAAATGGTGCTGGTTCTTTTGCCAGAAGTGAAACTAAAGTGGGGGAACTACAGACTTCTCTGAATAATGATTTAACTTACTATTGTATGTTACAACATAACATGTCCATAAACAAACACAGCAAATTATAGTATTAGTTTACTCTTAAATTTAAGTACGTATTTTGAGTTCAACATGCCAAACATGAGATTAGGATGTCTGTCAACTAGACATAGGATCTATCACAACATCAGGCATTGCCAGCGTAAACGGCTCCAGTTTTGTTTAGCATTTGGAGCAACCGAATAGTTGATTTGAACGGATTTGAAATACTATTCACACATAAGTAGCAAAATACCAGTGAAGTATGATGTCAATTATTGGAAATTTATAAAGTTTTTACCTTTTTTACCATCTGCCCTGAATGAGAAGTGTTTTAGTTTGTCTAATATGAGAAAGATTTTTAACTTACAAGTGACAGAGCCATTCACACAGAATACATTTTTACCTTTGAAATGCAAGATGCTGGACAACAGTGTTTTTAATAAGGCAGAGTCTCTCACACTGCTCCCCTGCAAGATGTGGCGCAATGGACAAATTGATAGAACTGATTTACTGGTATTTCTCAGAAAGCTGTGTTCACACATGATTTCTAAACCATAATGTTCTAGTAATTTTCCAGAAAGGGCTGTATGCTTGAAAACCCATTATTGTCCCTGCACATTACTAAATAAAATATATAAGGGCTGTGAACCAGCTCTCTCCAGAGCAAGGATAACAGGACAGCAGACAGACCCTGAGTTACTCGACAACCCCACACAGATGTCCTTGTCATAGATCACATTAAAATTGTCCTCGCCTGTCACGTCACATTAAACTAGAACATCAGACACTAGGTGAGTCGCTGCCTTACCTGTGTACTCCAGGTGGGTCAGTCTGAATATCCTGTTCTCTGTGTCAAAGGAGAAAGCGCTGGGCTCAATGTCACCTGGAAAACAGAGAAAGACAATCACTCACTCACTCACACAGTCTAAACCAGCCATATCCTCCAGCCATATCACCCTGCAGCCCAAGACTGGTTGCCCACTGAAGCTAAGCAGGGTTGAGCTGGTCAGTACCTGGATGGGAGACATCCTGGGAAAACTAGGTTGCTGTTGGAAGAGGTGTTAGTGAGGCCAGCAGGGGGTGCTCACCCTGCGGTCTGTGTGGGTCCTAACGCCCCAGTATAGTGATGGGGATACTATACTGTAAAAAGCACCATCCTTCGGATGAGACGTTAAATGGAGGTCCTGACTCTCTGTGGTCATTAAAAATCCCAGGATGTCCTTCGAAAAAGAGTAGGGGTGTAACCCCGGCATCCTGGCCAAATTTCCCCATTGGCCTCTGATCATCATGGTCTCCTAATCATCCCCATACACTGACTGGCTTCATCACTCGGTCTCCTCTCCACCAGTAAGCTGGTGTGTGGTGAGCGTTCTGGCATAATATGGCTGCCGTCGCATCATCCAGGTGGATGCTGCACATTGGTGGTGCATGAAGAGATTCCCCCCTTACTATGTAAAGTGCTTTGAGTGCCTAGAAAAGTGCTATATAAATGTAACAAATTATTATTTGTATTAAACCAAAAGCTAAATGCACACCTCAACATAATAAATAACTGTAAGTCAATCTGCTATTAGATATTGTACTGCCTTTATGTACACCACCAAAAGTAAAAAATGTGGACACACCTGCTCATTTTCATTTCTACCATTTTCCATATTAGCATGTATAATAGTAAAGTCAAAACTATGAATTAACACAAACATATACATACCTGTGGCGATGATATAAACTGTCTATCGATAGAGTTTGCAATATTGTGTATATCTTAATATCTAAATACATATGAGCAGCGCAAGACTGCATAAAATATTAAAGAAACATGCATGAATGAGAAAGTGAAGTGCGGGATACGCTTGATGTTAAAAAGAGCTGTTATGCACAATAAAACGTGAACTCAATGTGTCCTCGCACTGACACAGATCTGAAGCATGTGGGCAGAAAGCCATGTCCCAGATAACAGATAACTTTTCTTGGATTTCTTTTGGCCAAACACTCAAATACACATAAAATTGTCAAAATATCTGTCTTGGTGAGTATTAATGTAAAATGTTGGTTATGTCTTCAGTTAACTTAAGAAGTGTGTATTGGATCAGTGCATTAGGTCTTAATGTGACAGCAGCCTAATATACCTGCAGATATCTGTTAGGGCTGTAACAAGCAATTCTAAAAAAGGTTAATCTTACGATTATTAGAATGATTAATCAACTAATTGTCAAATCTTTAATAAATTAATCAGTTGGCTTTGATCAATTATTCAACTTTTGCAATTCGTTAAAATAGTTATACATATTCTATACATATTCATATACATGAGCTGATTTATATATTTTTTTTATTTTTAATACTGTAAAACTGCATGCTTCAAAGCAGTCTATTGCATAAAGTGCTAGCTACACAAACATGACGGAAGCGCTACTTTACTGGAGTGCCGACTGCAGAGGAATTTTTTTATTTGTAGTTTTGTAAAACTTTCCCACACTCTACTGGTTTGGCTTCATTTGCACATCTCATAAGAATGTCTTATTTTATTGGACTGCATCCAGGAGAGCTGAATTACAGTCTTGCAGTACAGTGCCACCCTGGTCAAACCACATCACTGTGGTCCTTACATTAGGTCATATGAGATCAGACAACTATTTGACAACCAAGAATATTGTCGACAGTGTTGTTGAAGCTGTTGATAATGTCGACTAATCAGTCCTATTATCGATTCTATTAATATTAATGAAAGTAGAATAAAAAACACTCACTGCTAGACTGAATAACATTTGTAGCTTTAATAAGAAAATGTGTATATTTAATCCATACAATCAAGATTATGCAGTGTTTTATGTTATCATTTGATAATTCAGTTTCTTAAGGCTACTGCTAGATATAACTACTTAACTACTTTCTTTGTTTCGTGTATTGTTTATGTCCTGTTGTTTCTACTTTGCCTCTTTCACCTAAAAAAAACTGTATAAAAACTATCACTGGGGCAGTAACCTCTCAAAAGATACTACTATGACACGTCAGATACTAGTATGTACCTTAATATGCACCATGTAAGGGTTAATAAGGTACTTTTGAAAAGGTACGGTCCAATTGACAGCTTTCTTACCTTTTTTTTTCGTGAGAATATGGAGTTATCATGTATGTGTGACAGTCATTGCATTATTTATACATTAGCATCATTCACTTTATACTGAGAAACTCTATTTTATTTTTTTATTTTTTTTGGTAGTGTATGTCACAGCAGTGTAGGATTCTAAAGTATATGTGTGTTTGTTTAAGAGTGTGAGAGAGTATGTGTGTGTGTGCCATGTATTCACCATAAATTAGGGTCTTTCATTTCCCTGTGAGCATCCAGAGGGGTACCGAAGAGGGGTTAAAAAAATGACCACGTCTGGGGTGGGGGCCAGTCACACCCCTTTTCCATAAACCCACATACATACAGTAAAACATGAAAATATGTACACACACGCACACAAACAGCCTTAAGCCTGATGCCATGATTGACTTCCCAGCATGTAACAAGAAAACCATAGACTGGACAACTCCTTCAAATAAAACTGTGGTATAAAAAAAAACTAAATCAACCACAGAAGCAAATGCAGGGACTCCTTCACTTCAAACACATATTTGTAGCCACAACTTACCTTGTGGAGAGGCTTTTCTGGAATATGTGTTATTAACTCTAAAAACAACACTGTTTATACAGTATCTAACACAGCCAATATTTGTCAAATAGTAATAAAATCTGTCTTGGAAAAGGTGGGCTCAGAATATTGTCACTGCTGTTAAAATGCTGCCACAGCACAGGATCACACATCTGGACCATGGCAGATTAAACCAAGATGGAGCTCAACTGTATCCGACCAGAGAGTGCTGGAGAACTCAAAGAAAATGCATCACATTTGAGTCAGCTTACTTCCAGTAAAAAGTCTCACTGAGCAGTCTCATTCCTGACTTACCACTCTGTATTACTGTTTCTTGTGTTGCTTACTGGAAAAGCCCTGATTATTTTACCAGAAGATGCTCAACATCTTTGTTGTGTACTAAGTTATAGCACCACAGCTGACATGGATGGATATCATTAAAATGTTTTTTGGAAAAAGTAGTAAAACACTTATAAATTATAGTTCACTGAGGAGACTGTTTTGAAACAGAGAATAAGAAAAAACACAGAAGAGGGAAAAGGGCAGTCGCTTATACCATTCAAAATAAGTGGGTGAGGTTTCTAACTGATTTTAAAGATACAAATGGAAATGTTTACTCATTATGACAAAAATCTAAAGAAAATCCATCCTCCATCCACTAAAAACACAGAGCATACAAACATACATTGATCATATACAACACCAGTTTCATACAATACAGTACAGTTTCCAAGACAAAGTGCAGCTCTCTTCACCAAATTAATCTAGCTCTATCTGAATATCCGAAGCATATTGCTTAACATCAGGCCTGCACACATTCCTAGTACACACGTATAGACATGATGGGCATGTGCAAATCACCTACAGACATTAGGTGTTGTCTTTAAAGCAACTTTTGAGTAACCTGTTGAAATGAGATGAAAGCAATTTATGTGATGCAATTCATAAAAACATAAAAGTAATATAACATTGGGTCACTAGGCAGCTGTACATGCACTAGTTAACCACCACAGGGTAGTCGTTTGAAATTGTCTGAACGTGCTCCGTCAGTGTATGTTATACTTCAGATGGGGCGCTGAATGGATCGATGCTAATGGTATCAGGCAGGATGCATTATCACTCAGCTAAGGTTAAACAGGATGCAAAACTTGGTGTCATGCAGGCTCAACCTGGAATTTGACAATCACTGAAGCTGCTTGATGCTCAAACCAGGCTCGCTGGAATACATGCCTGTGGTGATATTTAAGAAAATTGCTTCATCAATGTTTTGCAAATGATCCAAAACAGATCAATATGAATCTGGCAAGGTTTTGGTTGTTGTCCGGAAATGAACTCTCTGGTGGGTGGCGCTAGAGGTTTAACGCTCTGTTGTTCCGCCTACACCAAGGCCGTCAAACTCAATTGCTGGAGGACCACAGCCCTGCAGAGTTTAGCTCCAACCCTAATTAAAAACACCTGATCCAGCTATTCAAGTCCTTCAGGCTCAATTGAAAACTACAATTGTACATGGTTTGTGTTGGAGCAGGGTTGGAACTAAACTCTGCAGGGCTGCGGCCCTCCAGTAACTGAGTTTGATACCCCTGGCATAAACCTACACCTAAACCTAACCAGCAGTGTAAACAAAGTACATATTAAATAAAAACATATTTTCTGAAGCATTTTAGCTTGATTCCAGAAGTCTTTGACCTCTTCCATCATAAGCGCAATGCTGCACAGAGCAAGTTTACCACACCAGAAAAGCCATGAACACGGAGCTGGTTATGTGATGCAAATGCAAATGTAATTTGGTAATCAAGAATCTGCCTATAATCATAATTTGTGTGAAACTTTGTTGGTGTTTTACTGCCACTAGTGTTTATTTTATCTAGAAACTGCAGCAAATTGTCACACTCCAATTAGTCTATATTGTTACTGGCACAACTTGTGTTCACCGATTTAAATTGAATTGTAATAAAGCATCTAGGAGTCTATTCTCTAAAAAAAAACGGCGTTTAGTGTTGGCTATCCTGGTTTTCAGAGCAAAGAAAATAGTGAGGGTGTAGAGGGTTTTATTATGAAAGCGACTACGGTTCCACCCCATGAGAGCAGCCCAGGCAAACAGATCAGTTCTGATAGCAAGGTGATGTCATGCGGAGCGGGACCAGAACATATGTTCTCTCATTTCACCCACACTGAATCAAGAGACAGGCTTTGGCATAACTCCAAATCTCTGCTGCCCTGAAATCTATAGCATTCATTGTACGGGAGATGGATAGATTAGGGTGGGTGATGGGGCTTCGATATGTGTGGATAAGTACAGCCATGAATACTATAACTGTTTGAACTTTTGGGTTTTAGAAATAGCACACTATTGTTACTCTTAACAAGATCCATGACCGATGTGCTTTTCATTGACTTATTTGCAAGTATTTAAGCCACCATAAGACAATGAAGAAGATTATTTCTGTTATCATTAAATTGAATTACCACAATGGGGGAACTGGGAGAGTGCTTTCTTTTGCATTTCCTTCTGCATAACTGGCTGTTCTGTCTAAAGCAGAGTGAAAGTCAGATGACAAGGGAAAGCTTGACAATTACATATTGTCAGGTCAAGCCTCCTGTACACTTGGTCCAAACAGGATGTGCTTCAGCACCATGGACAGGGGAAAAGCAGGCGGGCCAAGGACTCAACATGCACATTAAACCACTCATCCCTGATCACAACAACAAGACAAGGAGCACCAGCCATCCCACTTGAGTCTGGATTAAGACGAGGGCATTTTGAAAGAGGATCTCAGACCCTCTGGATTAATTTTGCTTCACTCTTAAACAAAATTTCAACTACCACAATAATGCATAAATAAGACTGATGGGGAGAGTTTCAGTAGCCAACAGTGAATATTATAAACTCTGTACGGCCTATGCTTGCGGTCTTCCTCATAGTTCAGACTTTGGTGACGTAATGCAAGACTGTAGTAGACTGTAGTAGATCCTGATGTGGAACCAGTATCAAGGGCACCTAAGACCGGCTCCAACCTAGACAGGATTCACCTCGCTGATGGTGGGGCGGCCCCACCAGTTTTGGAGTACCCACGTGAAGGTTGATCGGTGAGTTCATCTTAAGTAGTGCTGTATAAACCTACATATTGGTTTCAATTTTGCATATTATATGTATTTTTCAAATCTCGCCAAACCGGAACGTAGCTGAAACAACTGTATCTGGACTTTACTGTTAATACTGTAATAAAAGTTGCATAATAAAATTAATCAAATTGTGATATGATATAGTGTCTTTGAATATTAAACCGCAAAAATTTGTATGTAATATGAAGGCAGCATGTTTTGCATGTCGGTTTGAATGAGTGACACCGTTTGATCTACGACACATATACTGCAGCACATGTTTGTTGTGTTTTCAGAATCTGCCGTCTCACTATATGAGGACAAGAACACGTGAATGTAATCTCTAGGGCTGTCGCTTCAACTGCATTTTATAATTGCTTTTGATAAAAACTCTCAACATATCCTATACACATAGAAACTCAAAGGAAATGCTAGGTACATGACAACTCATCAAAAAAATAAGTTCGGACTAACTTGAAAAAATATAGATATAATACCATCATACCGTAGAATGTAGCAATAACAAACACACAGACACATAAAAGGTCTTCGCCAAAATAAAACTTTAGACTGACTTGAAAGGAATTATAACAGACACAGTAGAATGTACTTTTAAAAGTAAAGTAAAGTAAAGTAAAGTAAACCTGCCAAAATATTAAAAATAATTAAACATTTAAAAAAAAAATATATATATGCATTTTATAAATAGATTTGATTATTGATAGTAAATTTGTGTTTGACATTACAATAGTTGTATATTCTATATCATCCTGACAGTAAATTAAGCCACTATAAACCTATATAAATTCCAGACATGCAAAGAAAAATTACTGTGATTATCCGTGGAATCAAGAGTCCTAAAAATTACACTGAAACAGATTTTTGGTCACACCACCTTTAGATCAAGCATGAATATCAAGTGTGTTTAAGACATGATATGATATAATGGCTACTACACTCTAAAAAATGCTGGGTTAAATGCAACCCAGCGCTGGGTAAAATATGGACGAACCCAGCGATTGGGTTGTTTAGACCCAGCAGTTGGATTACTGCCCAGAAGGTTAGGTTAAACATGACATTAAAAATAACTTTCAAACTCTATAATACTTAAAGCTTTGAAGTTCAGGGAAAAGTTGTGTGAAGCATTTAAAAACACTCGGAGCCACAAGTTGTTCCTGTATTTATGTTAAATCCATGGTGAATGGTGGAGATTTGTATTTATTGAACAATGTTTTTTCTGGTTTCCACATCAGTGGCGTTTGTTCTGATATCTGTAGCTTTAACAGAATTCAGCTCCGAATTTGAATGTTTCTCAAAAGATTTGACAGAGATGTTATTGATTCTGCGGTGAATTCGACTGCTTTCTTCACTGTATCTCCCAGTGCTGTGTACAACGGTGTTGTGTGATCGAGAACAGCCCGCGGCTCCTGCTTGAGCAGATAAACGGTCTGTGCTGCGTAGCTCAAACGAGTAGTGCGTATTCGTTCCACTTTCGGTTTGTTTGTGCCATGTAGCTCTTGTAAATCGGTTATGATTGCATGATTACGACGTAGCAAGGCTGTTCATTCCATTTTTGGAACATGGAAACAACATTTCTTTGACTGAGTGCGCATTGCGATGACATCACAGGACGTGTCTCAGCCCAAAATCTGCAGGAAATCTGTGGCAATTACGAAAATTTGCAAGCTTTTGCGAAAATTGCGGAGTCTGCTTGATTTTGCTATAAATTCAGCGATCGCAGAATCGCAAAATCCTGGAGGGACTGATTTAAGTAATTTGTATAAAAACATTACTGTGGTGCATCTTGAGACAAAACAAAGGCACTGATTTATTTTAGGATCAGTCAGTGCAAGTTTATTTCAGTTAAAACAGCTAAGAGTTACATTTTAGTCTAGGACTAGGCTCAAGCCTTGTCTGTGAAACCGGGGGGTGATGTGTTTTTCATTCATCCTGGACGACAGAGGACGCCCTCTCACAGAAAACCCACAGATCCAGTCACAGAAGTAGCGAACTCTTGATCGATGCTCCAGGGATATGGATAAGTAAACAGAATATATAAACGTTTTGAATGATAAAATAAATACAATAAACACTCGACTACGACAATGTATAGTTTATCTGTGTTATTCAAGCCATCTCTGGTATTTTCATAATAATTAAGTATATTTATAATCCATTGCTAATCGATGTATTAGTAGCCTATGGAGTACTAGCAGCTTAGCTAGTTAATGGAAGGCTACCTGCTGTCGTCAGAGCAAGTCCTTTGACAGCCACGTTTCTAGCATTTGTAAAACTGCATTTTTTTCATCTTAAAAATATATCTAAACTGAGACCTAAGCTCTCAATGTCAAATGCAGAAATGTTAATTCATGCATTTATGACCTCAAGGTTAGATTATTGTAATGCTTTATTGGGTGGATGTTCTGCACGCTTAATAAACAAACTACAGATGGTCCAAAATGCAGCAGCTAGAGTTCTTACTAGAACCAGGAAGTATGACCACATTAGTCCGGTTCTGTCAACACTGCACTGGCTCCCTATTAAACATTGTATAGATTTTAAAATCTTGTTAATTACTTATAAAGCCCTGAATGGCTTAGCTCCTCAGTATTTGAGCGAACTCTTATCACCTTATAGTCCTCCACGTCCGCTACGATCTCAAAACTCTGGCCATTTGATAATACCTAGAATATCAAAATCAACTGCGTGCGGCAGATCCTTTTTCTATTTAGCGCCCAAACTCTGGAACAATCTATCTAACACTGTTCGGGAGGCAGACACACTCTGTCAGTTTAAATCTAGATTAAAGACCCATCTCTTTAACCTGGCGTACACTTAACACACTAATACGCTTCTAATATTCAAATCCGTTAAAGGCTGCATTAATTAGGTCAACCGGAACCGGGAACACTTCCCATAAAACACAATGTACTTGTTACATTGTAAGAAGAATGACATCTATGCTAATATTAGTCTTTTTCTTTCTTATTCCGAGGTCACCGTAGCCACCCGATCCGGTCCTTATCCAGCCCAGATGATCACTGCAGTCAACAGATCCAGTCCGTATCCAGATCAGATGGTGGATCAGCACCTAGAGACGACCTCTACAGCTCTGAACGTCAGCGGAGACCAGGACACCTAGATGAGCCCCAGAGACAGATCTCCAGTGAGGACTTCGTCACCTAGACAGCCATCGGGATAGGACCACTGGAACCAGTGGAGCCCTTACACTGACTTTGCTGCAGTTGGAACAAACTACTGGTTCGTCTGGCCAGAGGGGAACTGGCCCCCCGACTGAGCCTGGTTTCTCCCAAGGTTTTTTTCTCCGTTCTGTCACCGATGGAGTTTTGGTTCCTTGCCGTTGTCGCCTCTGGCTTGCTTAGTTGGGGACACTTCATTTCCAGCGATATCACCGACTTGATTGCACAGATACTATTTAAACTGAACTGAGCTGGACAATGACATCACTGTATTCAATCATGAAATGCCTTTAACTCAAAAACTTTCCTGTTTTGATATTGTGCAGTTGCTTTGACACAATTTGTATTGTTAAAAGCGCTATGTAAATAAAGGTGACTTGACTTGACTCAGATAATCTCATTTCCCGAGTTGTGCTTTTAAGTTGGAATGTGAAAACAGCACACAATCACATGTTGTGTTTAAGTTACAATTACAAATATTTGTTGGACTTGTATTATTAGAGCTTTCCAAATTGTGTTCACGTGCCGTTTCTCAGTCGGGAAATAATTTTTGACGTGCACACGTTTCACAAGCATTTCAGTGATGATGCTTCTTACATCCGTTTCGGAGAAACAAAGGACAAATATTTCAACCGATCGCTCAGGGATGGCACCGAATTATGCGTTCTGATTCGGTTCTAGTACATGCCGGTTACATAGGTACCCGTTGTTATGAGACCGGGCCCTGTCTTGCTTCCTCTCACCACCAGAGGTCGCCATCACCTATCCTCCCGGGCTCCTTTACCCTAACTCCACACACCTGTGCACCTACTCACACACACAGCTGTTGCCCATCCTGATGGCCTATTTAAACACCACACTCCCGCCACTCTGTCTGTCTGTATTATTGATTGTTTCAGTTCTGTTTTTGGATGGTGTCTGCCCTTTTGTTTATTAAACTGAGTTTTACCTGCATTTGGACCCAGACCTTGTTCTTCCCACAGTGCTCCCTAGTGTTCCGTGACACCCGTGCCATATTGGAAACGGGTTTCGGTACCCAACCCTAGACAACACTGAAGAAATGACACTTTGCTACAATGTAAAGTAGTGAGTGTATAGCTCAGCTTACCCTCAGCTTCTTTAGCAAGGCAGTGGTCCTCTTGGAGGTGTGTTTGGGGGTCATTATCATGTTGAAATACTGCCCTGCGGCCCTATCTCCGAAGGGAGGGAATCATGCTCTGCTTCAGTATGCCACAGTACATGTTGGCGAGATTTTGTTGGCAAATGGTAGTCACACCAGATACTGACTGATTTTCGGATACCCCCCCCCCCCCAATATAGTAATACTGTACATTTTAGAGTGGCCTTTTATTGTGGCCAGCCTAAGGCACACCTGTGCAATAATCATGCTGTCTAATCAGCATCTTGATATGCCACACCCGTGAGGTGAATGGATTATCTCGGCAAAGGAGAAGTGCTCACTAACACAGATTTAGACAGATTTGTGAACAATATTTGAAGAGAAATAAGCCTTTTGTGAACATAGAAAAAGTCTTAGATCTTTGAGTTCAGCTCATGAAAAATGGAGGCAAAAACAGCTGCTTTATTTTGAATAAAACATATTTTGAATTATTTTTAACAATTATTATTTTATATTTATTTATTTGACTTATTACCTAATCTTAATTATTAGGTACAAGGAATGATGTTTCATTTCCTTTGTTTCAGTTTTGTTTTGCTAGCTGAGCTTACAGAGCTACTGGTGAAATCTTTGATTCCAGTTGAGGAGTTAAAGGTTGACAGTGCAGTTGGCTATTTATTTCTAGTGTGATGCGTTGCTAAGATGGGCTGGACTGTAGTCCAAGTCCCAGTTCTCCAGAGGAGCCACCTGACTGAGAGATACTGAAAGTACCTACATGCAGTGCTTGAAGTGGAAAAAAAGAAGTGCCGGTACTTTTTAATAATTCACAATGTATGTATAGTGCCACAATCAATCAATCAATAATTAAATAAAAGTTTTCAATACAAATTAGCACAAGTCAAGCTGCAATACCAAACAAGACCACAGGGAGACGCCAAAGACCACTAAATCGCCTGCCTTTAATATACGGTTCCATTCAGAATCGCTAAATCTCTGACCACCGCATAATCAGCGTTCATTATAATCACTCTTGCTTTTAAGCCAAATACACGCTGAAAATAATAATTTTACTGACATCTGGAGGTAAGTCACTATTCTCTCTGTAATCGGCCATGTTTTCTCTGCATTAGCCCTGTTTTGAGCGTTTGAATTCGTTCACTGGATCCGTGGACTTTCCAGGAGTTTACGGTTTAAAATTATGTGATTGCAAAAGCCTGCTTCTTTTCATTTTAAGATATGATTTTCGTTATAAAGTACTGATTCAAATTAGTAATCAATAATTAACTTTTATTCTACAACTCCACACATCTCCCCTGACACCGCCTCCCCTTCTCACGCACCACACAATGAAGTAGACCGACTCTGCTTGCGTTCATTCACGTGATGGGTCGAGATGAGAGGTGATCCCGCCTGGGTTGTGTGCTTTACATAGTTTCTATATCATTTCCAATCATATATGGGATCATATAGCCTAATCACCCAGACCCTGATGATTTTACTCTGAGTACCGGTAACATGTCAGAAGCGCCGGTACGCACAAAAAAGTGCAGGTACTCTAATGGCTAAAATATAGAAGTGCCGGTACTGCGTACCAGTGCGTACCGGCCCACTTCAAGCACTGCCTACATGTGAATGAGACATGAATATCAATATAGACTTCACTGGGATTTGTTGTGCACTGCTATGATTGAGGTGTACTATGTTTGTAGGGAACTTCACAGTACAGAGCAATTAATACAACTATGAAAGTGACGGTACTTCAGTACCAAGCTGATGCTAAAATCCTTGGTAGTATTGGCAGAAAACCTTAAAAAAATATGAAGTTTACTCTCCGTAATACCCTTCCAAACCTGTAGGCTCATAAATATTTGTGTGTGTATTTGTTCCATTACTTAAAAAATTACTGTTTTGCTTTCATTTATTACTAAAAAATAACTCAAATTAATTTACTACTGATATTTAATAAAATAAATAATTTGTTGTTATGATGGAGTAATTATTTTACAATTATATTAACTTTATTTTCAAAGTGTGCTATATTGAATACAGTTATTAATACAGTTCTATTAGTATTTGAAGACTAGCTTGAGAGGTTTTAATTCGTTAATAAGAACACCTCATCTTTACTTTAAAATTAGAGTGTGTTTAATAGTGTATTTGTTTTCCTCAGTAATTAAAATCGGTAGCAAGAATACTGAAATTTCACCGGTATATTTACCGCTGACATTTAGGTATCATGGTAACCATATTTGGCCAACCGGGATCTACTGTAATCTCCTCAAGTTCAAAACTTTGGCAGAGTCGACAACAAACCCGAAGCTTCATCGTGGTGCACATCACCAAATATGAGTCATGTTGTCATCACTACACTCATCAAACAGCTCAAGCACTAAAGCAGATCTGGCCCTCGCTTGGCTCTTGTCTGGATAGAATGGGTTTAATTCCTTCTGACCTGTGCCTGTATCAGGTATTAAGAAATCAAACTCCATATTGGCTCTGATGACACAACTTCAGAGTGCCATTTGGGCTCCGGGCCTATCAGTTTCACAATCGAGGCTTTATTCCTCTGGACTATAACGGCTGAGACTTTAAGTATGATTACAGAGGGATTGTCTTAAATAACCTCAGAGAGAAAAGGCACTGTGAGCTAAATCTTATGCTGGCAGAACACATTTAGCAAATAGGAGAGCCGAGTTACGAGTGTTACGGGAAGGACAGTTAAGCATCAGGTTTGAGTTTAAGGGAATACTTGGGATTATTTGAGGTAGCCATTGAGCGATGTAAGAAGTATCTTTATATTTAGTTACATAAGTAGATACCATTCGCTTTGCACGCAATTTAAGGCTGTCATTAAGAAACCAGTGTCGTTTCCACATCGTTCTCTATTACTTTAATGTTGTCGTTTAAAGTTTACCACCAGTCATTTATACACTGCATGACTCGACTGTCATTTTGCATGTGGATTTGAGTTACGAACTGCACAAAGAGAAGCAGCTCAGTGGTGTATACAGAAAGCAGACCGTGTAAGGTAAGATCCTGGGGTCTCATTTATAAAACTCTCATCCTAAAAGTGTATGTATGCACAAAATATTTATAAAACCATGTGTACACCAGTGCACCTGTGCAAAAAATCCCTTTATAAATCCCTGTCAGGGGAAGATTGTGCATACGTGCATCTCCACCCCGACTCCTCCCAGAAATCACCAAATATGGAGCTTACAACGCCTAGTTTTACGATGCATAACCTCATCTGCATATCATTTCCATGCATATTCCCATCCACGTGACACCATGTTTAACACCGTCAAAGGTACAAGACATTAAGGGAATATGAGATCCTGACTGTAATTCCATTTGGGCCATAGCCTACAATTTAATTTGTGTTGCTAAAAAATTATCCAGTATCCTTGTTACGTTTTATAATAAATATATGAAAATATCCATAAAAGCAAAATGGTTTAAAATAGTTGCTCTCATTCTTTTACACTCTTCAATTGTTTAGATGGTAAGGTGAACATAAGCTGAACATATATTTTAAGTGGAAACAGCTGATATAATAGGCCTATATTTTCCGAAGGTCTGACTCGGCGAATTACTGAAAGTATTTTTAAAAGTAAATGTGCCAATCTTATACCGTTTTCCTTTCATGGTATCCTTCAAATAAAGTGGTATTTTTTATAAAGTCTTGGAGATGCCTTTACACGACATCAACACGGCCGTGCAGTACAGTGCAGTGGGTTGTACAGTAAGATATTATCATTGGTCCTATTCAAACCGGACAATGGAATGACCGTTTGACCACCGTATCCAGCTGTGTCCGTCATAATATCGAATTAAGTGCACATCATGACGCAAAAAATGTATTCATCGTAACATGGAATCTGTAGTTTAGTTTAAAAATGAATTATTGTGCACCTATAGCACTCCTCGCTGTCATTAAAACATAGGATGCATGAAAAGTGATCAAATGCATCCACTCACTATATGTCTAAATGTAATTTTGTTTAACTTCAGCGCAATGACTTTTTGTCATTTCAGTGCTTAATGAGAGTGGAATATTTATTGTAAATGCATATCGTAATGAAAACACTTTTTTTTTTATTATTAACTTCATTACTCCTCACTCCAAAAGAGTGCGTACGTACGCATGGTCTAGAATGTCCGTATAGTGCGTAAATATTTACGGCAAGTTTATTTTTTATACAATTGCGTGGACAATTGCTTACACGTATTATATGCCCATTTTGTGCGTACCCAGCATTTATAAATGAGACCCCTGGTCGTTTTTAAGCAACATTGCGCTTTTGCGCTCTTGCGATGGCTCTCAGAAAAATAATTGAGAGATAAATATGGGCACAGGCTTTCCTGAGAGCCACTGGGGAGTTTCCTTGAGAAGGTATGGCCTGTCCGACGCAGGGCAACCTCAAAAATCAGACTGGCTTAGCATGCCAGCCAGGCCATCAAAAACATGAGGAAAGGTGCCTTAGTGGGCCCTGCAAGGAAGAACTGATTCCATCGAAGCACGTGGTTGTGGCTCAGCTAGGTTTACTGTGTTTAATGACTAACTGGAATTTAAAGAGACATTATCTGTAGTGGCAACAGCCAACTGCATATCTCAAACACAAATGTGCTATAAAAGGGTTATTTTACACAAAATTGAAAATTCTGTCATTTTACTTTCTTTTAAACATTTGATTTTTTATTTTTGCCTGCACATTGAAAGACATTGGGTCCAATGTTGTTTTAGATCCCACTAACTTTTATTATGTATGAAAAAAAAGAAAAAAGTAAAGAATATACTTTGGTGTGAACTGAATGTAATGATTTCGTACCTTTACGGTGCCTTGCAAAAGTATTCACACCCCTTCATTTTTTCCAGCTTTTGTTATGCTGCTGCCTTATGATAAACTGCTTTAAATTACTTTTTTTTTCCCCCACATAAATCTACACTCCATACACAATACTGACAAAGCAAAAACAGCATTTTTACAACTTCGTAAATGTATTAAAAATAAACCACTGAAATAAGTACTTTGCATACATATTCATACCCTTAACTGCAGCACCTTTACAGCCTCAAGTATTTTAGGTATGATACGGCAAGCTTTGCTCATCAGCGTCTGGCAATTATCTGCCATTCTTCTCCTCACCTCTTCATGTCTCAAGCTCTGTCAGGTGGATGGGGGCAGATGCACATTTTCAGGTTTCTACCGAAATATTTGACTGGGTTTAATCCCAGGCTGTGGCTGGGCCACTCAAGGACATTCACAGAGTTGTCTATAAGCCACTCTTGCTGTGTGCTTAGGGTCATTGTCCTGTTGGAAGTTGAACCTTCTGCCCAGTCTGAGGTTCTGAATGCTCTGGACTGGGTTTTCATTAAGGCTATCTCAATATTTTGGAGCATTGAGCTTTTCTTCTACTCTCACGAGTCCCTCATTCCCTGCCACTGAAAAACGCTACTAGCACACTTTACTTTTGTGATGGGACTCTGCAGGTGATGAGCAGAGCTGGTTTCCTTCAAACATGATGCTTAGAATTGAGGTTCATCAGACCAGAGAATCTTGTTTCTCACAGTCTGAGGGTCCTTTAGGTGCTTTTTCCAAGTGTGTTTCATATGTCTTAACTGGAGAGGATTGAGTTTGGCCACAGCGCCATAAAGCCCAGATCGGTGGAGTTTTGCAGTGATGTTTGTCCTTCTGTAGGTTTCTCCTATCTGCATATATGATCATCGAGCTCAACTAGAGTGACCATCAGCTTCTTTGTCACCACACTAACCAAAGCCCTTCTCCATCAGTTGTTCAGTTTGGCCAGAAGGCCAGCTCCATGAAGAGTCCTGGTTGTTTCAAACTTCTTCCATTAAGGATAACAGAGACTACATGATTCTGTGAACCTTCAGTGAAGCAGAATGTTTTTCTGAACTCTTCCTCAGATGTGTGGCTTGACGCAAACCTGTTTCTGAGCTATACGGGCAGTTCTTTTGACCTCAGGGCTTGTTTTTTGCTCTGATATGCATTTTCAGCCATTAGATCTTTTATTAAGATGTGTGTGCCTTTCCAAATCATACCCATTCAATTGAATTTGACACAGGTTAACTTCACTTGAAGTGTAGTAACATATACAAGAAATGTGTATGCTCCTGAGCTAAATGTCAACTGTCCCAGATAAGCGTATGAATACTTATGCAATGGAATCATTTTAGTTTTTTATTTGTAATAAATTTGCAATGATGTTAAAAACCTGTTTTTGCTTTACAATTATGGTGTATGGAGTGTAGACTGATGTGGGAAAAAAGTAATTTAAAGCAGTTTAACATAAGGCAGCAACAAAACAAAACGTGAAAAAATGAAGGGGTGTGAATACCTTTGCAAGCCACTGTAGGAGCATGCTAACTGAAAATGTATTATAGTTTAAATGTATTACATTTACAATTAATTGCAGACCTACAGTGGCTCCACTTAAGTACATATATATATATATTATATTATAATTACTTCTACCGTCTTTGAAATATGGCTAAAGTGTACTATTCATAATCTAAAATATAGCTACTTTAAAGTCATTATTGAAACTTTACAGACAAGTAATAAGTTTAATACTTTGATACAATAAACTGTACTTCTATTAAGGGAGTAATCATTCTGTGGTGATTGTACTACATATATTTGAATAAATGCTACAAATAAAAAAATAATAAACAATTCATGATAATGTTACATGTATTTGTCACTTTTTAAGTATTTTTTAAGTAACATAATAAAAAAAACGATTTACCAGTGGTTCAGATCTTTTTCAAGGCTCTCCTTAAACAGTAAAATACATTAATTCCCAGTCAGTTGTCTTCAACATCACAGTTCATTGAAGGGTTTGAGACAGTGTGTGTTTTTGTAGTAGGCTACCATCAGCCAATCAGTGCTGTCATGACATCACTTTTCTGCAGCTCCAGAATATTACTCACGAGAAATTGTATTAAAACACAATGTTTTATATAATTTACATAACAAGCATATATCTTAATATTTACACATCTCTCAAACACAAGAAACTGAACAATTCCAACCACAGTCGAAGACCGCACTTCCAAAAGCTCGGTGTAATGATAGCCTATACCTGCACACTGTACAGCATGGAAATGTCAGCTAACAACTGGGTCAAATGCAGCAGGTACAATATCAGAAATACTGTGTATTTGGTCCTGAAGTGCTCTCTGCCTGACAGCACAGACGTCTAGGTTTCTGGATGATGTGTAATGCACGTTTTACAGTAGGCAAAATCTAAATGAATGCTTTCATTTTTCAACAATCTCTCATTTGCTCATATTTTTAATAATGTGCCTTTGGCTTATTCAGGCAGAATGTGACTGGAAATGACAAAAAGGTAGGCTATAATTAGGTCACATTAGCATAAATCACATGAGCTATAGGCTAGCGTCATCCACAGCGCGAGCGAGCGACGCGACAAAAACGCTCCCTTGTAATCAGCGAAGAGTACACTATTTAGGGGGCGTTCACACAGAACGTTGCGTTCGGAAACAACAAGACAGAGCGCAGGGTTCTGGAGATGTTGCTCACATTACACCTTGTACAAAACGCAACGCGACGCAACGGCGAAAGATATCCGTACGCATGTGTGCCGATGAAACTAAGCGCTGTGTGAACGCTGCTTGAACATCGACGCGTATTGTACTGTTAAGGCGCTCATATTCTTCTGCAATAAAGATAAACAGAATTACTGTCTTCTACAATGCGATGCACTGCCGCGCGGATGTCGACGTAACAAAGGCGATGAACAAACGACGCGACTGCTTGGTTGGTTGTATAATCGTCATTAGAGGGGACATTTCGCATCTTTCTAGGATCGAGTGGATCACAATGACCCCCGTTTAACCCAACCCCGCATTCTGCGATTATGTAACGTTATTGATGATTTCATCGCGCGCTGGACAATGCCGGGAATTCTGTGCGCATGCGATACTCCAGTACTTCACGCTATCCAGATCAACTCTGAATAGGCACTATATTAATTCTGGTATTGCGGTATGTTTATTATATATGTAATAATGCTTCCCAGGGAGTCTGGATTTCCTGGTGACGCTAATCTGCACTGGAGTAGGAAAAGAGCGATGATGTCATTATACTTCAGTTCCACTATTTTAAGGTTTAACAAAGAGCTAGCATGTTAAAATGCCTATCAACAAGAGGAGGGCAGCTGGAAAACACATGCCTGTATTCCTCCTGAAGCCACTGAACATGTTTAGTGACCCCCTTTACACCACTGACAATGCAACATACCCACCCTGTGCCTTGGCACCTAGAGTGATGCTCACAATGAGCAAGTGACTTCACTGGGTGATAAATCACTGACGCACTAAACGCTCCATTTGGCATCATATTAAAGTTCTGGCACATGCATCATTCTGTAAAGGATATTTACACAACGCATGGGGCAGGCTTGGTTTCTTCAGATGCAATGCTCTGTTACTGTACCCAGCATGACATATGTGTGAACACAATGAAAGCGATGTCAGAAAAGAGGCTTACCTGACAGCGCGCCCGTTCCCTCTCCTTCTATTAGTCAACGATGACTCGGGCACCCGATTGCTTTGTAGCATTTAGGTCCGGAGAGGCAGGTCTGTCGGATGCTGGGACTTGTCTCTCCTCTCGTCCCGCGGATGGCACTGGCAGAGCTGCAATCTCGCGCAGGACACGCTTCGCGGAGCGCAAGCGTAAGCGCCACGCTATCCCGCACGAGACCATTGAGCGGCCCGCGCCACGCCCCCTTCAGTGAGCTGTCAGTCCGGTGCATGCTTACAGTAGCTTACAGTAGCCTATGCTTCTCCATGCAGACCTACAGTGGCCCCAAAACGTGTTTGGATGCTTAGATCAACTTTACTTTAGAATGTTATTCGTTTAATTAGGTAGGCTAATATATAATCACGTGGCATGTGCAATTTTTTTTTGCTTTAAATGGGTAATGATTTTATTATTATTATTATAATTTTATGTTCCTTGAGGTTTACTCATAATGTTAATAAAGTTTTTGCCCCCCCCAAAAAAAAAATATATATAAATAAAAAATAAATACAACAAATAAATATGTGGAAAGATTGTTATTGTTAACCCTCATTCTGAGTCTTATTCAGTGTCTAAAACAGCCTGTTTTAAGGTGCGGCTCCTTTAAGGCTTCTCAGTAATCGGCCACTGTTATGATTGGCTAACATCATTGCATAGGAAACGGTTCAATTCTCCATCAGTACTGCATATGTATTTTGACAACATAATCAACATGAAATTGTCAGGGGTGTAGCTAGTGGGGCGAAAATGGTGACAGAGTTAATACTGCCCAGAGGTTTGTGGGACCCCAGCGAATTTTGAATATTCATCAAATTTAAAATAAAAATCCACATTCGAATTTTAGGTGTGCATCCGGCAGCCTTATCAGTGGCACACAAGATGCGATGACAATGTGGTGTCTTTTCTTAGCCTATCCACTTGAACCCACTGTATGCGGCGCTGCTACTTTGTTCATTCAAATTATTTTGGAAAAAGAGAACATCAATGCGGAGACATTGTTGTTTACGTCAAAACTGAAAACAAGCCGTTCACACAGAACACATATTTATCGCATTTTCTGGAGGGACATCTATCACCGTTGCACTTGCGTGATGTCTCGCACAAGATCCTGTCCCGGCCAAATGGCACCCTAAACCCTTGCGGTCTTCCTCTGAAGGCCGCACTTTCGTGACGTAATGCCGCTTTGACTGTTGGGTAGAAGTCTGCTGCGAGCTTGCACCAGTGCGGGCTCGGCAGAAGTGCATATCGAGGGCGCATAATGGCCACAAAGGGGGCCGAGAGCCCCCCTTCTGAGCGCTAAAACGAGGAATGGAACACCCTACCGCCTCGTGGACTTAACGGACACGCGCACGCGGCGGCCATTGTACGTTCTTAAGACCGCAAGTGCACATGAAGTGTTCCATTTGGGACAGGGCCATCGTCTCAGCCTCAGACGTCACGCCCACGGACCGTTGGTTAGACGTCTGATGCATATGGTACACTTATCTAGAAACACTTCAGGAGTGTCGAAGTCGTCGTCGGATTGGTTGAATTCTACAAGATTTCCGGGAGACATGTGTGTCGCGTTCTTTAACGTTCCACCTGGAAACAAAAATGCTGTGGCGTTAAACTCCCTCACGAAAGAAGAAAGCCGTCATGTTTACAAATGTGACTAAGCGCTTATCAGGATAAACTAAACACTGGATTCTCAAAATGTGAAATATTTAAAGTTCGCGGCACAGAATCTTTTTTACTTTACCGAGAGTTTTACTTACACACATTATTGTAGCGACATTTTCACACCCCGAGACATGACGCTGAAACTAAACAAACTGTGATTGGTTGTTTGACATGTCAGTCAAATGGCCTCATGGGTGGGCCTTTTCTAATAAATCCCGCCATGAATTCCAGACCTTCAGCCATCAGTCTGAATGTCTGGCTACGCGAGACTGCGCACAAGAGAGCCGCATGTTTCGAAAGCCATGACAAATGTATGCAAGTCCAACTTTTAAAAAACATGTCTTGAGAATTTTTTGGAGGTTTTTCCCTATCCCACTCCATCTCATGTTTTTAGATGAAAAAAGTACTCTCTGTGATTGTTTTTTGGTCCTTTGTATTAAACTGTACAGACACACATGATGCTGTTTTGTTTCTAATTGTTTAAGCGACTTAATTATATATGTTTTATAAAAAAAAATTAAACATATGCACTTTTTTTGAAAGATGGTCATGTTATTTTATTGCTTTGAAGAAACGTGTATTAGTACATTAGTTTTGCTCAATGTGTCATTTTGTAGCCCTTTTGAAGCCAAAAGCTTTTTTCCCACTTAACTGAAATTTTGCCTTTTAAATTAAAATATAATTTGAATATTGGTAATATTTGAGTACAAAATTCGAATTTAGTTTTTCAGCCATTTTGACAGCCCTAGTGTCCTGTATCCAGTGTAGACAAGATAGTGGAAATTATTGTTATTTATGTTTTCTTTTGACGTGACGCGACACTCATTCAGCAAATCATGTGTCAGCTGTTAAGCGACTGAATGCCAGTGGGTGGGGCCTGTGGTGTGAAGAAGACTATTTGTCAATGTCTTGCTCTGGAGGCTGTGTTTATAACCACTGCAACCAGGTGACATCATCTAGCCCCTCAGATCCAAAATGAGCCATTAAATACAACCCGAATTCTGGAAATGTTGTGACGTTTTTTCTATTTGAATAAACTAAAGAATTTCAAATCACATGAGCCAATTTTTTTGTTCACAATAGAACATAGATAACATAACAAATGTTTAAACTGAGAAATTAAAAATAGTATGCACAAAATGAACTCATTTCGAATTAGATGCCTTCTACAGGTCTCAAAATAGTTGGGACAGGGGCATGTTTACCATGGTGTAGAATCTCCTCTTCTTTTCAAAACAGTTTGAAGACGTCTGGGCATCGAGGTTATGAGTTCCTGGAGTTTTGGTGTTGGAATTTGGTCCCATTCTTGCCTGATATAGGTTTCCAGCAGCTGAAGAGTTCAGGGTAGTCTTTTATGTATTTTTCGTTTAATGATGGGCCAAATGTTCTCTATAGGTTAAAGATCTGGACTGCAGACAGACAAATTCAGCACCCGGACTCTTCTACTACGAAGCTATGCTGTTATAATAGCTGCAGTATGTGGTTTTGCATTGTCCTGCTGAAATAAATATCATCTGGAGGGAAGCATAGGTTGCTCTAAAACCTCTATATACCTTTCAGTATTCATAGCGCCTTCCAAAACATTCAAGCTGCCCATTCCGTATACACTTATGCACCCCCATACCATCAGAGATGCTGGCTTTTAAACTGAATGCTGATGACACGCTGGAAGGTCTCCCTCTTCTTTAGCCCCGAGGACACGGCATCCGTGATTTCCAACAATAATGTCACATTTGGATTCGTCTGACCATAGAACACTTTTCCACTTTGAAACAGTCCATTTTAAATTAGCCTTGGCCCACATGACACGACTGCACTTCTGGACCATGTTCACATATGGCTTCCGTTTTGCATGATTGAGCTCTAGTTGGCATCTGCGGATGGCATGGCGGATTGTGTTTGCTGACAGTGGTTTCTGTAAGTATTCCTGGGCCCATTTAGTAATGTCAATGATAGAATCATGCCGATGAGTGATGCAGTGTCGTCTGAGGGCCCGAAGACCACAGGCATCCAACAAAGGTCTTTGACCTTGTTCCTTACGCACAGAGATTTCTCTGAAACTTTTCATGATGTTATGCACTGTAGATGAAGAGATTTGCAAACCCTTTGCAATTTGACGTTGTGGAATACTTTTTTAAAAGTATTCCACAATCTTTTTACGCACTCTTTCACAGATTGGAGAGCCTCTGCTCATCTTTACTTCTGAGAGTCTCTGCCTCTCTAAGATATCAGTTTCAAGCTACAGACCTGATTTCTATTAACTTAATTAGTTGCTAAATGTTCTCCCAGCTGAATATTTTCTAAATATCTTGCTTTTTCAGCCCTTTATTGCCCCTGTGCCAACTTTTTTGAGACCTGTAGCAGGCATCACATTTTGAAATGAGCTCATTTAGTGGATAAAAGTGTACAATTTCCCCGTTTGAACATTTCTTATGTTCTCTTTGTTCTATTGTGAATAAAATATTGGCTCATGTTATTTGAAAATATTTTAGTTTTAATTTTATTAAAAAAAAACATCCCAACATTTCAGGAATTCGGGTCATCCCTACTTCCTTGATTGCTTGTTTGGCCCTATTATCTGATGACCGACCAGCACCGTTCTCCCTTCTGCGTGACTCATTGAAGTTTATAAACTGCTGCTGTCACTTGAAAACTGGAAATACCCAAACCCCCCATGGCAACAGCAGACACAAAGATGGGGCAGAACAGCTGTGGAAAGATTTCTCTCACATCGCTTCCTTTTGATAGATTTATTCCCTATCAAAGTAAGCTCAATCGTACGGTAGGTATATAAGGCAAATTTGATTTCTCATGTCATGACCACTTAAGAAATAATGTAACTTTTCGGAGCCTTTTGTTGTTTTTGTTGTTGTTTAGTTTAATCAACTGGGTTTTAGTGGAAGAATGAAGTCAGTTCTGCTCAATTTTCAGTAGTTCTAACACAGTAACCACATCACATTATGAACATAATTCATTTCCACTCAAGTCTAATAACCACAAAGTAGTTTTAGGAGTAAGCTATTCTGTAAGTATGGTAACGTTAATGTTCACTATGATAAATTGTAATTAAACTGCTTAAAATCATTATGATCTGGTGTGTGTTAGGTGTCATTGGTAATTATTTGAGAATGATATGTATGTATGTATGTATTTATTCACTTGTGAAATGGAATGTCGGGCCAAATCAAAGGGTTCTGGTAAACATTACACTAAAATCTACTTGAAGGTTGATCAATGCAATAAAAAAATCTGTATTAATCAGTACATCATTGTATTAATATTTAGTACTATAAACAAATCAAAATGACTCCATATATCCTATCTACAGCTGCATCCAAATGTTCTGCATGATTTGCCACTGTTTACAGCTAATGCACACAGTCACTGTGTCTGTTCAATAAAGTCACAACAAAAAGGAAGTGACAGTACATATTGTGAAGTACATACAAATGTAACAGATTGTTGAAAATGAATACAAAGATCAGGGACTTAGTTCTAACCATTGGATGTTGATTGGATTCTGAGATGTGACCGTTGGACTAAAAAATGGAAGCAAATCTGAATGCAAACTTGCAGCGCAGAGTTTATGTGGAAGTCAAGTTGTGATGAAATGGAAGTAGTGACAGATCTTCTGTGATGTACATCAAAGTGTATTGAATTATCGGACAAAACGGAAGAACGGGAACTAACTATCTAGTAATTGAGATGTGGCCGTTACACTCTAATGCTAATTTGGAGCCAATTTTGGAGGGGTGGAGTTTAAACTCAATAAATGATTGGAGAATCCCAGCATATATCAGCAGAGAGAAGTCTGTC
Organism: Ptychobarbus kaznakovi; assembly: GCA_027422405.1. Lineage (NCBI taxonomy): Eukaryota > Metazoa > Chordata > Actinopteri > Cypriniformes > Cyprinidae > Ptychobarbus > Ptychobarbus kaznakovi. Next base: position 23,309,938 of record CM049802.1, on the reverse strand, counting down.
GTTTCACTGGAAGATTGAGTTGTGACATTTTAATAAAAAATGAACAGATCAAAAACTTTGGAAATATACATATATATGGATGAACCATTGACAATATGTTCAATAACATGCGTTTACATAATAGATGAGATGAATTTTGAGTTTAAGGTAATGATGAGTAATGATGAGAAACCTTGCATATGTCTCCAGAGAGAAGTCCATGATCGAGTTACTCATAATTACCTCAAACTCAAAATTCATCTCATCTATTTTGTTGAGTAATGATGAGAAACCTTGCATATGTCTCCAGAGAGAAGTCCATGATCGAGTTACAGATTTCAAGGCAAAAAAAACGTGTGAATCTCTCAAAAACATCAAAAAAACGTTTTACAAATGTTTTGTAAAAAAAAACTACAATCATATAATATGTATATATATATATATAGAGAGAGAGAGAGATAGATAGATATATATTTTTAAGTGAGCCATGCCCCAAACAGCATTTATAAAACAATTTACATCATCATGATTATGTTTTTGCCTCTCCTCTGGTGTACTAACCAGACTCCTAAAATGAGCTCCAATGGACAACACAATGAACACCATTAGGAGCAATTACTCTTGTTATGAAGCAGGTGTAAACGGTTGCTTTTTCCCGCTACATAACCATGGCAGCCTCCCTACATACCACACTGTTGTCTCGGAGGCAGGCAGCTGAACCTTTAATTACCCTGACAGCAAACACACAGATCGAGAGAGTGCAAGCAGGGTCCCTAACCAGTGCATCATCCTCTATTTGTGTCAGTCCCTTAAGAGGGACTTTGATATTGTGAAAAGCCTGTTTTGGGCCTTCAGCTTCCCGTGCCAATGTGACGGCAGCCGCTGAACTCAAGCAGACAGACAGTACCACTTTAGACTATGTTGTGGTGTAGGTACTGGTTATATAACACAATTAGATGTGGCTAATGCTCCCTGGAGTGTGTGTGTCTGTGTGTGTGCTGTGGCGCTGACATAAATGCATCAGGAGTAATGATGAGACAGACAGGGAGATACCCGCACTGGGACAGCAGCAGGTGGAAAGTGAGCGAGAGCACAATTAGTGAGGTCACCGCAAAGTGATGCGTAACGGGAAAGGACTCCTTAGTGTTGCACTTCAGCCACGTCACACCGACACTTCATGATCTCACTGTTACATAAATGACAAATGACATACTTAAAGGACACCAACACATATTACAACTTTACAGGGTTTCAACAGATGCTAGTTGATTTATTTGTCTGTCATTCATCGGATATTTATATATCATTTTACATGTCTAAAATAGTAATATTAAAAACACAAGTAACCAAGTCATGCAGCACATGTAAACATGCATAACAATGACTGCAGTATGAACAATTAACTCAGCTCACAAACATGCAATGCATTTGACATAAACACAGAGTTGGTTCAGTATATAAGGAATTATTCCTGTTTGGGATAGGAGTTCACAGTCTCCAGTTGTCACTCTAGGATGAGGGTTCATAAATTAGTTGTTTTAAAAAGTTGCAATATAAATAGACTATAAATAAAAACATGTACATTTACTCATCCCTAGCTGTCTAGTGATTGTGCAGTTGGGACCACCTTTTTTATTTCAAATATGTTTTATTTTATTACTATGAATTTGTGTTTACATGTATTATTTTGTTCAATTTTTTTATTATTTTTTTTTTTTTACTGATGCATGTAATTGAGTGGTGGGATGACAATATTGCTGAATTTTAATTGGCAAATGGGTCTGTTATTTGTGTACTTATTTCATGGATAAAAATCCAATATAGAAATTGCAACTCACAACTTGGTTCTCATAAGCATTGTTGGGTAAACTGAACTGGGAGCGCCTTTGAACTAACACTTTATTTCACTATACTTTTTTACACCTTACAAATCATAAACAGTAAATGTACTGCTAATTACATGCTAACCGTAAACCAAACCCTAATCATAACTCTATAGAAAAGAAAGTATAGGGATATAAGTATAGTACATTGGTTATTAATATTTCTGTCACGATCTCCAGCTGCAGTGCCAGGCCCTGTCCCAAATGGCACCCTAAACCCTCGCGGTCTTCCTCTGAGTCTGCACTTTCGTGACGTAATGCCGCTTTGACTGTCGGGTAGAAGTCTTCTGCGAGCTTGCACCAGTGCGGGCTCGGCAGGACTGCGGATCGAGGGCGCATAACGGCCGCAAAGGGGGTGCTCGCGAGCCCCCCTCTGAACGTTAAAATAAGGAATGGGACACCCTATGGTCTCGTGAACTTAACGGTCACGTGCACGTGGCGGCCATTGTAAGTCCATAAGACCGCAAGTGCACATGAAGTGTTCCATTTGGGACAGGGCCTTAACTCAATCCCAGGCTCCATTTCCCATAACCCCCCTGCCCAGGAACTGATTACAGACCCACCTGTTTCTCATTAGGAGGACTATATAAGCTGCACACTCTTTGCTGAGTCTTGTTTAGCTGCTAGCTGACATTTCTAAGTGTTTTCTTTCCTTTTTTTCTCTCTATCTTTCTTTTGACTATTTCCTTGTGTTGTGATCATTTGCTGCCTGCCCTGACCTTTGTCTGTTTCCTGGATTACTCGTTTGTCTTGCCCTTGGATATTGTTGTTTGCTGTTGTTTGACCCTGCCTGTTTCGACTACGCTCTGTAATAAAGCTTGCATTTGGATTGCCTACTCCAGTGATAGGCAACTTCTAAACTCTGGGTCCTGCAGAGTTTAGCTCCAACCCTAATCAAACTTACCTGAAGAAGCTAATCAATATCTTCAAGATCACTAGAAAGTTACAGGCAGGTGTGTTTGATTAGGGTTGGAGCTAAACTCTGCAGGACACCGGCCCTCCAGGACCGAAGTTGCCTATTCTTGCCCTACTCCGTTGTCACGCTGTCTGTAACTATTTATTTGTAGCATGTAATTACACTGTTACCAGAACTCCTTAAAGTAACTGCATTTTATATTCTAACTCAATTTCAGAATTTGAATTGTGACAGCAAACAACGATGATACATTGAAATTCAAAGAGATTTATGCAAGTGTGATTTTTAAATAAAAGTGTCAAAATTTGTTGAGATGAACTTGACTTAAAAAGTAAGGTGTCTTTAAGGTTGAAAGTGGTCATATAGAATGTCAAAATGATGATTTAGCCTACAGAAATAGTCAAAAATTGTAATATACTACATGATTCTGGACTCTAGATGTCTGGGTCCCTCCTTAAATCTAAGAATAATAATAACAAAAATAAATATTATCATCAGCATCTGCTAGAAAATTAATTACAAAGCTCCATTCATGATTTTGTGATTTGAAGTATGTATACCTGTAGCACGAACAGTGTAGATATCTCTTTAAGCTATCTTTCTCCAGTCATAATTACACGGGTTTGTTCAAATTTGTAACTACAGTGTATGAGCAATAGCAAGTGACTCTTCTGGTAAAGGAAATGTACTTCTGTAAGAGCAACACTTCCACCTTGAGGAAACACCTTCCAGTATTACAGCATCAGGATAGGAACAGCTGGATTAAAGACCCATAACATCTTGTGTACTTTTTTTTAATAAACAGTTTAACAAGAATTAATAAAAGTACAAATACAAAAGATTAACTGATCTGAAAAAGGAAAAACTTTTGGTCAGGAGTGTCATCATAAAGCTCATAAAATAAAGCTTCAAAACTAAATGGATACAGTTCTAGATAAACATATCTTTGTCAAAATAAACATCTTGATATGTATGAGGCAATCTGGAAACACACTGAATTTTAACTTTGATTTGATCAAACGTAGTGCAATTTGTAACAAAACTGGGCCGAAGACAGATATAAAAGACCATGAAATATCCAGAAATAGATGTTTAAAAGTGTGTACATGTGAATTAAAGTATACATAATTCAAACAATTACATCTCAAGAGTCCTACATCAAGAATCCTGGCTTCCTGATGTGTACTGTGGGTAGGAGTTTAGGATATTCGTTTACAGATTATGATTATGTAACAACAACAAATACAATATGAAAGGCATCTTGTGAAAGTATACAAGTGTGCATAATGCATAGAGCTCAGCACATCTTAAAGACTGACAGTAACTTCTGTAATGTACTAAATAAGTGAACACTGCATATGGTTTGGTATAAGGCGTATTTGCTTCAGTATGAGGCCACTTTTAGAATCTTCTGAGTGTTTAGCTGAAGTCTCGGTCGGCCAGGATCAGTGGAGCCACCAGGGTCCAGAGGTACAGTGCCAGTCCCAGCCAACTCGAACAGATCTTCACCCACACAGATGGCATGCTGGTTTTCATGGCTGCGTAGTCTGTTTCAGGTCTGAGAAGTAAAGAGAACGTTTAAAGAAATATGCATCACTCATTTCTCAATTTGTTTCAAATTAGCATCTATACAGAGCTCTCCAAAACTCCCCAGCAGTATAGAGTGGAGCAGCTGAAGGCTGCTGGAGAAGTGGGCAGTGAGGATGCTCTGTGACACTCACTGGTACCAGTTGGTCAGGTTCATCATGATGTAGAGGGAGGCCAGGAACAGAGAGAAATGGAAGAAGGAGTAGCTGTATGTGACGTTGTCCTCTTCGTTATCCACAGCGCGTCTCGCGCCCTCCTCAGAGACGCCCTCGCTGGCCGCCAGCCCCTGAACTTCCTCTGTCTGCATCAGCTTATTCACCTGGCTGTTGTTTGAGGAGCGAATGCTAGAAAAAGACAAGAAGCCAACATGTAAAATATGGCTTAGATAAAATTATTTACATTTAAAATATAAATTTTATGGCTAGCCAATATATTAAGCATTATCAATATATTGAATAATGTTTTGCCGATATAAACTACCATTAAAAAGTTTGGGGTCATAAGAGATTTTTTTTAAAGAAATTAATACTTTTATTCAGCACAAAAATGAAATATGAAGCAGCATGTTTTCAACATTAATAATGATAAATGTTTCTTGAGCAGCAAATCAACATATTCAAATTATTTCTAAAGGATGTGACACTGAAGACTGGAGTAATGAAGCTGAAAATACGCAAATAAACAAAATATTTTAAATTATATTAAGACAGAAACAGTTATTTTAAATTGTAATATATTTACAATATTGCTATATTTTATTTTATCAAATAAATGTAGCCCTAATGACTTTTAAAAACATTTTTACAAATCTTAGACCCCAAATTTTAAGCAGTAATGTATCCAACAAATCAAGTGAGTAGACAGTGAATATGCATTCTAATATAAGCCATTTCAAAGCAACTACACCAATAAACATTTATAAAAAAAATTATATATATATAATTTTATTTATAAATGTTTATTGGTGTAGTTGCTTTGAAATGGCTTATATTAGAATGTATATATATATATACATACATATACACTGCTCAGCACAGCTTGTATTCATTTAGCTAACGATATTACACATTTCTTTGTCTGTTTCTGGCAGTGGTGAAGATGATCGTAACCAGCTCACCTGGCATACAGTGTGCAGAGGAGGAAGATGACCAGCCCCACAATGCTCTGGGCATCCCACCACTGTGTCTGGATGCCGGGGGCGCTGGTGGGAGTGACTGCTGTTGGCCCACTGCTGACCAGACTCAACAGACTCGGGTTACATTTACGATCTGTGCACAGACAAGAGCAATGCAACAAATGAGAAACAGGTTATTTATGAGCACAACATAGCATACAGTAATACACTCAAGAACAGATAGTGATTCTGTTATTAATTTTACACATGCTACCTGGGCTATTAAGCACTGGTTGAGAGTTAAGCAGGGCCAATTAACGAGATTGTTACACAGAATTTCCATACTGCGCTCCACAGCAAAAAAAAGCTCCTTTAAAGTTTAATTGCATTACATCCCATTAAATTTGGCCTGGAGGTTGCTGAGGTTTGTCATTTTTTCCATTTAAGCAGCTCTGTGTGTTTATGTATGTCTTATTTCCCAGAATCCAATTATGTAAACAAACAACCTGCATCTGGAATTTTTCCCATGTCTTTCCGAGAATTCCTTTGTTTTGGTGAAACTTTATCAGGCATGAGATTTCTCAGTTTTGGTAACGAAATGTAGTTTGAGATAGCATAGAGATTATTAACAGACTATCAGACAATGATAGTAATGAAAAAAAACTTCAAAAAGAGTTTGAGTTTGTAATAGGGGTGTGCGATATGACAATTTTTGATCGTGGACGATAAAAAATGTCTCCACGATTTGCTTTTGAAGAAATATCGTAGTATCGTGCTACAGCGCAGACTTCATCTCAATATTACTCTCATGGGACACTGCACTTATTCACAATCACAAAAGTAAATTATTTGCATGTGCTTTAAATGGGTCATATGATGCAATTTCAAGTTTTACTTTCTCTTTGGAGTGTTACAAGCTGTTCATGCATAGATAAGACCCCTGAAGTTACAAAGACTAAAGTCTCAAAACCAAAGAGATATTCTTTATCAAAGTTATGACTTGTTATTATGTCCCCACTGGATGCAACAAATGCCTCGTTTGTAATGTTTTTTTTTTTGCCTCGTCTCGCCGGGAAACGTTATCACAATACGGTGAAGGGTGTAACATTTCCGTCACACGCTTGAGGTATTCGGCCAATCACAATGCACTGGATAGCTGGCCAATCAGAGCACGCCTCGCTTCTCAGAACGATGAGCTATGTAAAAATCGGCACATTTCAGAAAGGCGGGGCATAGAGGAGCAACAATAATGTACAGTATGTGGAAAATAATGTTTTTTTTAACACATTGCATCACAAACACATTGCATTACACTAAATACACTAAATAATGTTATTTTAGCAACGTCATATGACCCCTTTAAAGTCTTGCCGGTTAAACATTTAATTAACGTGCTGTTCTGACATTAGCGCATACATCCAAAGCATGCACACTAAAAAGCCTGTCAAACAGCGCCTGATTACTGAACTAAGTTATCTTTTGCACTAAAACTGTTAAAACACAAGGTTTACATATAGACTCAGTTGGTTGTGTCTAAAATGAAAGTAAACAGTTAAAAGAAAAACGGATGCTTGCCTGTATATTAGATGCGCGCAGGTCTTAAAGGGGTCCTATTATGCTCTTTTACAAAGTCTTGATTTTGTTTTGGGGGTGTACTAGAACATGCCATCATGCTTGGAGGTTCGAAAATCGCATTACTTTTCAAATTATTTACATTATTACAATACGTTTCTCCCCAGCCTGACACAAACGACCGGCTTTGATGAAGGCCCACCTTCCGAAAAACGAAATGTGTTGTGATTGGTTAGCTGTCCCAGTGCGTTGTGATTGGCGAACAGCTTATACAGCGTTACTGCCCCGCCCCTTGCCAAAACAGCAAGTTTGTCAATATCGCCATATCAATTCAGACCTCGAGAATATTCACAAGAGGATCACGCAGAACCTTTGCACACACGGATATTGCAAGACATATTAAAGAGTTAGTTTTTTTGGGGGGGCTAAATCACATTTTCGAGAGGATGTCAACAACAGCTTAAAAATAAATGCATTGACTATGTACAGATAAGTGCAACGGTAATATGTATTATGTTTATTGTTCTTTAATTCTAACATTATAACATGAATTGCAGTGAAACTTGTTATACAGTTGAATTTATTTACACCATAGTCCCACAGACTTGCACTATTTGTGGCCGCTAGTGATGCGCGGATGGCGGTTATATCCGCGGGCACTGTGGATGATCCGCAGGTCAGGTAATAATAAATTGACATTCTGATTATGTGCAGGTGGGTCGCGGGTGGATAAGATAAACCATTAATCATGCAAATATTAACTACATTTTCTAAAATATGAATGTATCTTAAATAGGCTACAGAAATTGAATGAACTGTAAATTAACAAAGTTATTAAAAAAACATTATTTAGTCAAGAGCAGTTGTACTTTTGTTGTTTGATTAACATTAATGACAGACGACACAACTTTATTAGGCTGCTGTCACAAGAACTAGCTATTTCACGGATGCGTTTTCATTTGCTACTGTTTACATTAACTTAAGACAAAATCGACAGTGCTTATGAGGATACTCGCCAGACGACCATTTTGATGTTATTTTGAGTGTATCTGGCCACTTAAGCGCAACAAGCTGCTCAGCGCGCTCTGGATGAGTACCAAAAGGCGTGCAAATAGATTGTGATTATGCAACAATGGCTATTAGGCTATTGCCAATTCTGTCAACTGTACCGAAACGCGAGCTAAAGTCTTGTAACGCAGCGTGCAGCAGCTCTAGATGCGCCGATGTGAAGAGACGGTCAAAGAGAGAGGACTCGGTGCTGAATCACTCATGCTGTTTTCAAATGACTGATTTGATCTGATAGTTTGTGTGAATTTATTTACTCATCTAACCTATATACGCTATATTGAATAAATGTTTTGCAGTAATTTACCTCATTTTAAAGTCGAAACCTGCGGGAATATATGCTCAATCCCTCACCAAAAATCAGGACCTGGTTAAACATAATTCTATTGTACAGAGAATTGTGAAACATGATTTTTCCAAAACTTTCTGGGTTTATTTATTTTTCCAAAAAGTTCCAGGCCCTATTTTTCTTGACCGTATGAACCCTGAATGTGACGATCGGGTGCGGTTATCTAAATCAGACAAAAATATAAGTGCGGGCGGTTGGCGGGTGGATAATTTATTTGAAGCTGAATGATAATTCATCCACGCATTACTAGTGGTCGCATATACAGTATATGCAAATTCATTCTCTGCCAGCAGGAGGCTCTGTTGAAGTGGTAGAAATCGAGGTTTCCCCGGTAATGCTGTACACAAAACAGAGCCCCACTCAACGCTGCTTTATCAGACATTATTTACAAGATGAAATTAAAATGACATTCAAAATTTTCTGAACACAGTTGGTTTCCATCAGAAACAGTGATAGAAAAACACCCGCACCGGGTTTCGATTTTGAAACGTGGAGTGCTCAACCAAGTGTTCTCCCCACCCGCCAACCATTCGAATTTCCGTAGGCAGGATTTATCTTTGTGATATGAATGAATGAAGGATGCATTTATATAGCGCTTTACTGTGTATTGTTGTACACCCAAAGCGATTTTACAATCATGTGGGGGGGGGGGGGGGGGGTCTCTCCTCAACCACCACCAGTGTGCAGCATACACTTGGATATCACAAATACAAGAAAACAACTTTGTAGTCCAAATGAGCCGTTCGTTGTAGTTCTTGAAAAGGGATTTTTCAAAACGAAATCTCTCCCTTTGGAGTAGACTTTTAGATTTGTAACTTTGTAGATCGTTTTATAACCCAAACATACACACTGACTAAAATTCAAAGTGTGAAAAAGCATAATAGGACCCCTTTAAAGGGACAGTACTAAACATGCTGCCGACTGTCACAAAATGGATAGTTCACCCAAAAAAATAATTTCAGTCATTATTTACGCACTCACATGTTGTCCCAAACCTGTATTAATTTCTTTCATGTGCTGAACACAAAATAATATATTTTGAAGAATGTGGGTAACCAAACAGTTGCTGGTCCACATTGACTTTGATAGTGGGAAATAAAATCATATGGAAGTCCCTGTGGATCAGCAACGGTTTGGTTTTCCACGTTCTTTAAAAAAGCATTTATGTTCAGCAGAAGAAAGAATCTCATTCAGGTTTAACGCAACTTTTCAGTGAGTAAAAATATAAAACACTATGACAGAATTTTTATTTTTGGGTGAACTATTCCTTAAATGTTAATAAAACATCAAACACAAAGAGATAAGTCACTCACTACTCTTGACTGAAAAATTGTAATGCGGTTGCTTTAATAGGAATCAACCTATATAACGTTTTATTTTTATATTTGTTTATTCAATGTCTTGAATGCTCCTGCTAAATACACCTATTGTACCTGAAAATAAAACACTGTTTGTTTTATTTGTATATTATGTGTATTTTTTGTTCTTATTTTTTTAATGGCAAATATAAATTAATGGAAAGGATTTTTATCTTCACCCACTTTGGCCTAATTATCAACAATTATTTTTTTATACTTTCAGTTACCCTGATAGGCTTTGCCTTTATAATAGGGGAACTAGTTTGGCTGTAATGCTCAGACAACTTGCAAAATAGTAAAACCAACTTGACAAAGAATCATGATAAAATCGGGAATAGTGTTTTATTTTTTTAAGTCGTGATATATTTTTTCCATATCACCCTCCCCTAGTTTGTAATATATATACACACTATATTCCCAAAAGTATTGGGTCACCCCCTTCTAACGAACAAGTTTGACTACTTTACTAATTTCCATGAGTACAAATCTAATTAGTAAAAAATATAATAAAATTAGAATATGCTTAAACATTAAGATTTGTACTCATGGAAATTACTAAAGTAGTCAAACCTGTTCGTTAGAAGGGGGTGACCCAATACTTTTGGCAATATAGTGTATATATATATATATTTTTTTTTTTTTTGTTGTTGTTGTATATATATTCAGCTAGGATGCATTCAATTGATAAAAATGAGTATATGGATGGACATTTATAATGTTGCTTCAAATAAATGCAGTTTTTTGTGAACAACAAGATAATAGTTTCTACACAAATATGAAGCTGCACAACTGTTTTCTGCATTGATTTCCGAAGGATCATGTGACACTGAAGACAGGAGTACTGATGCTGAAAATTAAACTTTGATAACAGGAATAAATTACATTTTACAATATATTATGGCAGAAAGCAGTTATTTTAGCTTATTATAGTATTTCACAATATTATAACTAAATATTTATAATAAATTAAGAGCCCAAACATTTGAATGGAAATGTACATAAACATAAGTGATGGAAAACGATTAATCATCCAAAATAAAAGTTTTAGTTGACATAATATATATGTGTGTGTACTGTGTATATTTATTATGTATATATGAATACACACATGCATGTATATATTTAAGAAAAAAAAAATGTTATGTATTAAATATACATAAATACAAGTAATATAAATATATACATGTAAATATTTTCTTTATATATACGCATAATAAATATACACAGTATACATTCATATTATATAAACAAAAACTTTTCTTTTGGATGCGATTAATCGCGAACAATCATGGCCTGGCACTAATAAAAATGTATTTCACAAACAATCACAGAAACAGGTGTCACTTGTTTCTGTGATGGCCTCCAAGACTCTTTCCCTCTTTGCTTGTCAGTCATTTTGCACATTCAAGTTTGTTCACATACCTTTGAAGGGCAAGGTTTCAAAGTTAGCAAGATGCAACTAGCTAGATAGCAGAAATGGTCTTGTAAAACTAAACATACTAGCCAAGTTCTCTAGCCACAAAAGTTTAAACAAAAACTTACCACACCTATTTTTTTGTATCTGTTTAACCTGTTTGACTACACTGTGTGTGAATCACCTTAATGACAAATTCTTAAAAGTTGCCAACTTTTTGTTGTGCATATAAGCAACCAATTAACAAACAAGAAAGCATTTAATCTCATATGGACATGTGATCAGTTTGTGAGACTCACTGGGGTTGTTGCTCATCGCAGACCATGTGAGATACATGGTGTAGAGAGAGATGATAGATGCCTGGAGCAGACCAGAGCTCGGCTGAGCCTCCTGTAACACAGTAACCAACAATCTCAATCATTCTGTCAGCTTATGTGATGGGCGCAGAGCTGATGGCAGGCAAATGTTTACATTCTGACAGACTTATCTGCATGCATTCAGAGAGAAAGGCAAGAAAACAAGCGGAGCAAATGAGTGTGGAAATGACCTGAACTTTTGGAAGAATAGCCACCACAGACACAATGATGCAGAAGATGAGGTTGAGGCTGATGAAGGCTTTGTGCTCGGCGCAGTCATCCGGCTGCGTGTAGAATATATAGAACAAAACCACAGCCGCAAAGGCACAGATATATTGCACCAGTGTGAATGACAGCAGGGCTGTGGAGAAAAGGAATATAATTGTAGCCAATCTGCTCATATTTGATATTTAATATACAAATATATGGATTTTGGGTCAAAGAAAGACACCAAGTGACCAACAAATTGTCCCTCATTGACCTTTTTCACATTCCTCGGGTTCTCAAAAGTGACATTCTACATAGTAGGTAAACTTCTACGGTCAACTAATAGGCTATATATTTTTGCATTCCCATTTGCTTTAATAGCAAAGACAAAACCACAGATAGGGTTTCCACGACTTTACAAAAGCAGAACAAATATAGAGTAAATATTCACATTTTCTATCACTCTTTTGGTTTTCTGTCTTATACAGTATCCTGTTACTTTTGCTATTAAAAGAAATTGGCTGGAAACTAATGAAACGAACTGTCTGAATGAATCAAACTGAATAGAGGACTTCAGAACTTTTTGCAAACACTTAGATCAAAGGAGTGATTAATTTGCAAACCTGGCATCGCTTAGTTATGATTCATAGAAAGCCCACAACTTGTTTTCTGAAATATGATGAAAAGGCTGAAATATTATCAAGAAAATGATTCTCAGGTCGAAATACATCAATCCCACTGACACATTAGGATGTATTAGTAATATACTAAAAAGGTAACACTTTAAATTAAGGATTAAGGAACACATTCACTATTAGTATTAACTAAGACTTTCCAGATGCACTTTATTTTACAGTATGTGTATGTGCACTTACAGTGTACCTACATAAGCAAGTACTGGTAATATAAGGTAACTACACTGGGTAGAGCTAGGTTTAGGGGTAGGTTCAGGGTTATTAACTACTTATTGTAATTACTATAATAAGTACACAGTGTGTACACACATGCAACAGGACTGTAAAATAAAGTGCTACCTACTTTCCCCTCAGTAAACTCCTACTTTGCTGCTTATTGATAGCAAGCTAGTTGTTGTAGTAGTGTTGTTTAGGTAATGAGTAGGTTTAAGGGATCTAGAATAAGGTCAGAATATCGCATTAATATATGCTTTTTAAGTACTAATAAAGAGCCAATATGCATGATAAGAAGCAACTAGTTCTGGGTTTAGCAACCGTTTGGCCACGAAGTGCCTTTTTTTTTGGTTAACCACTTTGGCTTGTATGCATAGCGGCCATGCAACTGGTTTGCCGGAGCCACAGCATCTGTAGACTAGCATAGGTTAAATCTCACACTTTAACAGTATTTATAGCTCTTCACAGGCTGTGTAACTATGAGGGACCTCACTTTACGTCGATATGCAGATTTCCCTATTAAAAAATAAGATAATACTAAAAATAAGTACAAATTTTTCGAAATTGATATATGGTTTGTTAGGAAATATATTTAGGACAATATTTGTAATGTAATTTATATTGTACAATATAAATAGGACAATATTTGGCTGAGATACAGCTCTTTGAATATCTGCAATCTGAGGGTGCAAAAAAAAACATAATATTGAGAAAATTGCCTTTAACGTTGTCAAAATGCAGTTCTTAGCAATGCATATAACTTATCAAAAATTAAGTTGATATGTATGGTAGGAAATTTACAAAATATCTTCATGGAACATGATCTGTACTTAATATCCTAATGATTTTTGGCATACAAGAAAAATGTATAATTTTGACACATACAATGCATGTTTGGCTATTGCTACATGATACTTGACTGGCTATTATGACTGGTGTTGTGGTCACACACATCTTATTTTTTATGTATATATATATATACACACATACACACACACACACACAGTTTACAATGTTAATAACTGTGGAAGTGACCGTCTGTAAAAAAGGGTCCACTGCTTGTCAAAGCTGCAGCTGGTTTGAAGATAATGTCACATTAAACTGACAAAGACTTGCTGCTTGCTTGTGACTGCTTTGTAAGAGCAGTAACAGTTTAACAGCTTATTCAAGCAGAAGCAATGTTGCTGAACGTACCTGCATACCAGCATTTACTGTTCCCCTCCTCCGCGTTCTCCACCCACTTCTGGTTCCAGGTGTGAGCAAAATCCACCAGCAGAATGAGCTGGATCAGAATGAAGATAAAGGACCCAACCACGCCGAAGTAGTACCACACTGCAACGGATAAAACGTAGGCTAAGTAAGACCATTCTGACAACTGTTCCTGACATTTCTCTTTTTATAGAGACTGCACTCACAAAGAGCCATTTCTAGTCATTTACATTCAGTCATTTAGAAGACACTTTTATCCAAAGCGACTTGCAAATGAGGAAAATAGAAGCAATCAAAACCAACAAAAGAGTAACAATATGCAAGTGCTATAACAAGTCCAAGGGAATCCTGGTGTACAGGTGCATCTCAATAAATTAGAATGTCGTGGACAAGTTCATTTATTTCAGTAATTCAACTCAAATTGTGAAACTTGTGTATTAAATAAATTCAATGCACACAGACCGAAGTAGTTTAAGTCTTTGGTTCTTTTTATTGTGATTATTTTGGCTCACATTTAACAAAAACCCACCAATTCACTTTCTCAAAAAATTAGAATATGGTGACATGTCAATCAGCTAATCAACTCAAAACACCTGCAAAGGTTTCCTGAGCCTTCAAAATGGTCTCTCAGTTTGGTTCACTAGGCTACACAATCATGGGGAAGACTGCTGATCTGACAGTTGTCCAGAAGACAATCATTAACACACTTCACAAGGAGGTTAAGCCACAAACATTAATTGCCAAAGAAGCTGGCTGTTCACAGAGTGCTGTATCCAAGCATGTTAACAGAAAGTTGAGTGGAAGGAAAAAGTGTGGAAGAAAAAGATGCACAACCAACCGAGAGAACCGCAGCCTTATGAGGATTGTCAAGCAAAATCGATTCAATTCGATTCTGAATTTATTTAATACACGAGATTCACAATTTGAGTTCAATTACTGAAATAAATGAACTTTTCCACAACATTCTAATTTATTGAGATGCACCTGTATGTATGGGATTATCACCACTTTTAAACATTCATGTAACCAGAGAAATGTAATATCAGTTAAGTAGTTGGTCATTCACTGTTGTGTGTGGTGCATGAGGAAGCATTAGTGTTTATTCTACAAATATGATGTGGTCCCAACTGGTTGTACATGAGAAACTGCTATTCCTCCTGGGAACTACAGACCACTGAAAAACAACCTACTAGTAGTGAATGTCAATTAAAAAATATATAAATATTTAATATAGTCACAGTCTCAGTGGTAATTTCCTATAACCTATAAAGAGTGGAAAAAAAATGACAAAAAATGCATAAATACTAAAAAAAACCAGCTCTTATTAGCCTTTATCAGCGGATGTACCTGTGTTGAACTGTCCATCTGGAATGAAGAAAGCTCCCACAGTAAGAGCGACCAGAATCAAGAACTTAAAGAACCAGAAACTGAAAAACAACACACACAGTCACAATGGCATTGGTGATTACGTAAGACTTCCCGGACAAAGTAAAACTATTGTGCAAAAAGGAATTTTCCACTTTTCAAAAACCCCAGCTTTCACCAGCAGAGGGCAGCACTGTTACAAACATTTTCTGAGAACGCCCGGTCCATCATTTCAGTGGGAAAGATTACAGCAAATAGTAAAACTGTACCCGTTTTGAATCGCGGCTCGTGGATCCTTGCTGCTCCTCACACGGATCATGATGATGGAGAACAGGAAGAAGAAACAGGCCATGGCAAAGCACATCCTGTAGACCGACTTATAGCCAACAATGATCTCACAGTTCACCTTCCCATGAACTCCAGGTATAGAAGAGCCTCCTTCACAAAAACCAGGAATCTGTTGATAAATTCAATAAAAATGTAATTAACACAGGGGTCAAACTAATATAATACTTATCTCTTTCCATCTTAATAAAATAATAAAATGCATTTAGAGGTTAAAAACATTTATTTTTAACTTGATTTTCATACAAGTATGCAAATATAAGCATACAAAAATATTTTTTTTATATGATTTGTTATGATGTTAGTAGTCTAAGGTAATTTTCCCATAACCTGGAATATATCCATCTCAACATCAAACTGAACTGAAACATGGATGTATATTAGGCTTTGAAAACCACAAAGAGGGAACTAATCTAGTAATCGAATTATTAGTACAATGATTATACTAATACTAATTTCAGAAGACCACTACCCTGGATCTAAAAGTATATTTTGAAATACTTGTCGCTTTTGATCAATTTGCTGCATCACAGGAACACATTATTACCTTGGTGAACATGAGACTTCGTTCAAAAATATATCTTAATTATTTCAAATCAGTGACTAGTAGTGGCAATATTTAGATATGTGTTTTTTTTCATGTTTGTTTTCAGATTAAATTGTCCACAAATTTTTATTTCAGATGGAAAATATTTCCCTTTAACAAAAAACATCTATATCTTTTCATTGTTTTGTTTTTTTAGGCTAGAATGAGGATTGGAATGCAATGGAGAAGAAACGGGATCAGGCCAGATTGAAGCTTAAAGGGTTAATAGAGCACTCAGATTCCATCAAATAATATCTTAATTTGTGTTCCGATGATGAATGGAGGTGTTACGGGTTTGGAACGACATGAGGGAGAGTAATTAATGACAGAATTTTCATTTATGGGTGAACTATCCCTTTAAGCACACCAGCTCTGCTGTGGTGCCATGACCCCCGCACCAACGGTCTGTGTACCTTCTTCAGCTGAGTCTCCATGCCTGGCAGGATCATGATGACGGACACTATAGTGCCCAGCAGCAGTAAGAAGGAGAAGGCCAGGCGGGTCACAGTGGAGTTGTATGTAGAAGGGCAGCATCCTGATAAAAGACATGGCGCAGAGCCACACAGACAAGACGCCTACAATGACAGAAACACAATCAACACAGCAAATACACACATTTCTCTTTACTACAGGGAGAACAACCTGCTATATTTATATGAGACCCTGGACCACAAACCCAGTTATAAGGGTCTTTTTTCATTGAGCCGAACAAATAAGCTTTCCACTGATGTATGGTTTGTTAAGATAGGACAATATTTGGCTTTATACACACACATATATATATATATATATATATATATATATACACACAGAGAGAGAGGTCCAAATGAAGTTCTTAGCAATGAATATTACTAGTCAAACAATAAGTTTTGATATATTTACGGTATACAATTTACAAAATATCTTAATGGAACATGATCTTTACTTAATATCCTAATGATTTGTCATAAAATAAAAACACCATACAATGTATTGTTGGCTATTGCTACAAATATGCACGTGCTACTTATGACTGGTTTTGTGTTCAGGGGTCACATATGAGTAGCCTGGACCTCTATGTTAAACATGTATATTAAATAGTAGCCTACTTGTAACGATTGAAATGTTTGGACTGAAAAGGAATTGCGTGTAAAATCGGATGAGCGTCAACTTATTCAGAAACTTGAGACACGTTTAGCCCAAGTGTTTTAAATTAAACTGTTTACAAATATGAAATTATTAAGAGCAAATATAGTCTAAAAACATAAAGAAATGCCGCCCATGAGTCATTTATTTATGTTTCTTAAAACCGTATAGTTTATTTACGTAAACAAAACGAGGAAACGGCCTCTAAAGCGCATCTATGAACAAGTCGGTTATAAAGGGCTTTTAAAAAAAATCTTCAGCAGATGAAATATGACAACACGAAGAGACGAAATTGATTTTAGTCAAAATAATATTTTAGACTTACGCAGCTCGCCAGCGAGCACAAGGCCATACACGCACCCATGATTACGGAGAAAACACCGAAACTGAGCCAAAACACGGAAGTCAATCTTTCCACCTCACTGGTTTCTTATTAAACTGTAAAAAGTAAGCAATGATTGGATGAGAGACGCATCGCGGGACTAACGGACCAATCAGACGGCGTTACAGAATAATCGCTGAAGTAACAAACCAATCAGATGACAGCCTGGCATCTGCGCCGATGGGTTTTGGGTTTGGAGAGACAGCTTTATAACTTTGCATGCGTCTGATTTATATCAAAGTCCCTAGTTTTCTTTGTTAATATTCACAGCTCGGTTTACGGGTTTACTTTGCATTCGTGTTTATGTTCTTGATAAAGCGATCTATGAGTCAGTAATAGTCTCTTACCATTTATCTACTATAGATGGCGCAAAATCCCATAATGTGGTTTGAGGTAAAGGTTTTGTGAAAGTCATTTATATCTGATATGCAATACTAAATCAAATATTCAGGCCTACTCGTCAAAACAAAGGTAATTTGGTTTTTAAATTTTTTAAATCAATACGACTCACCAAGGCTGTATTTATGAGCTCAAAAACAAAACAGTTATATTGTGAAATATTATTAGAATTTAAAACAACTTGTATTTCTATTTAAATATATTGTAAAATCACATTCATGTGACAGTTCAGATTTGCATTACAGGAACAAATTGCGTTTAATAATAATATATTTTTTAATTATTTTCAAATACAGTATATGCAGCCTTGGTGAGCATAAGATACATTATTAAAACATTTAAAAATCATAATGTCTCCAAACCTTTGTACTGTACAAGTACTGTACGTTTATATTGAATAATTCAGCAGAATAACTGAGCAATGACAGGCAAATCTAACAGTTACATTTAAAAGGTAAACATATCTCTGAATTGTTTATTTATTTTCATTTTAAGAGATCACTTAACCTTTAGTTATGAACAAAGAAATGTAGGCTAATTGATATTTTAAAAATATTTTAAATAACTCATAAATTAAATAATAAAGACACCATTAGCAACAAGCAAATGGCCTTCTGCCCAAATTCCGAGGCAGCATCTTTCCCCAAGGGTTTCACTTCAACTTTTAACAAAATTGATATTTCGATAAAATTGATAAAACGATATTTCTCCACACACAAATATAATTTGTGTCCACAAATTCAGCATAAACAGACATCATGTTTAATAGCCAACATAAAATAAATGTATGGCACATTATATCATATCATAACTGTTTAGATGTAGTAGTTCTCACAGTCACAAATACTGATTTTCAGAATAAATATCAACCCAGTGTCACATATTTGCGAGACGCAAGGGAGGGGGGCGATCTGTCACATGTTTGTTCCCGTTTAGTTCTGTTTTGCCCTTATTTGGTTCTTCCTGTTCTCATTTGGTCCCCATTCTGTTCATTTAGTCCCAGCTGTGTTTTTATTATATTCCAGGTGTGTCTCGTTTTCCCCTCGTTAGTTCTGTCTATTTATAGTGTGTTCTGCCCCATGTTTCCTGTCTGCTGTTAAATGTCTTTCTGTTCTCCGTTGGTGCTACGTGTGTTACTTGGATGTTCATTAAATACTGTTTAAGTTTAAGCCTACTCCACGTCTCCTCGTTCCTCGCTACAAGCAGTAGCAGCCAGCTGTGACACCCAGATTAATTCAATCATATGTCATTTCCACATGCGTTCTTATTCCACCTTTACACTACAGCTAACAGATTAATCTGATTAATATGATTATTATTAATCTAATAAAATCTGAAATGCTACTTCACTTACAGAAATTTATTTAATAATAAAAAAGACAAACAAACACATGGATTTAACGTGTCTCATTATTTCCTGCAGCTTACACATTATTGTTGGTTCTATTCATATCCAGGTGCAATCATGCTAACATGCAATATGTGTAATATGAACACTGTAGAATAAACTGCATATGTCCGTATACTGGACATCTGATTTTTACTCAAAATTGTTACATTAAAATCTACAATAAGTTGTTTTCTCAAATTGTATAAAGGTAAGACAAAACAAAAACTGGTCAAACATGGTATAATAAAAAAACAAAGAAATTACACAGACATTTTCAGACTGTTTGAGAGATGAGGAAACTATATCAGTTGAAAATCATACAAGTTTCAATGATGATTTATGACAAATCAGAATCCCAGGATAGAGCGGTTGAGTGAATGTGGTCTGGATTGTGTGTGAGATGAGGTTCATTGTGTCAGAGACGCTGTAGAAGGACAGAGTTCCTGCACTGTGATCAACATACACTCCTATTATCCTGCAGCTGGATGGAACAGGGAGTTGAGTCTCTTTGTTATTGTGCCAGAATGAGAAACTGAAGGGAGAGCAGGATAAACTCCAAGACTGACCATTATATCCAAAGAAACACTCATAACCAGATCCCTTCCTGCTGATGATCTTATATGACACTGGTATATTCACACCACCACTCTTACTCCCACTCCACTCAACCTCCCAGTAACAGCGTCCACTCACATTCTCTCTACACAACACCCAAGGATAACTATCAAATCTGTCTGGATGATCAGGGTACAGCTGGGGTGTGCGAGTGTAAGTCACCACTCTGTTTCCTTCAGACAGACGGAGGAGTTGATGGGCAGTGTTTGGATCCAGAGTGTACTGATGGGAATCTGATTATATAATGATTTGGAATATTTTTGTTATACATTGATTGTAACACTTCCTTGCTCATATTCAGTGTATGTGCATCAAACAAAAGAGAAATGTGTAACCGTGAGCTCTTCAAGGTTCATATGTTTAAATGACAACTTATGGTCTAGATATTAGATGTAATAAATTTGAAGAAAATGTTTAACATATTGGTTTAAGTATATTGTGTGGTATAATTTGGTTTACTCATTATTGAGTCTGGTATTTTTCACCAAACAATAAAAAAATTAGGGTAGCACTAATTTTCTCACTATTATTCTCACTTTTAACTAGCTGCTTATTAGTTTCGCGTAGCCAGACCTTCAGACTGACGGCTGAAGGTCTAGAATAGGCCGCGTTCATTGGCGCTCATTTGACCGACATGTCAAACAACCAATCACAGTTTGTTTTTTTCAGCATCACGTTTCGGGGCGTGGAAATTTCACCACAATAACAAACCAGTTTGTGAAACTCTCTGATGTATTTGAAAGTTTCTATGCCGCAAACTTGAAATATTTCACATACTTTTGAAAATCCAATTTTTAGTTTACACTGATAAGCATTCGCCGTCACATTTGTAAACACGACAGATTTCTTCTTTCGTGAGAGGGTTTGGCACCACGGCATCTTTGTTTCCAGGTGGAACGTTAAAGAACGTGACACACACTTCTCCCGGAAATCCTGTATAATTCAGCCAATCTGACGACAACTTCGACACTCCTGAAGTGTTTCCAGATAAGTGTACCATATGCATCAGACATTTAGCCAACGGTCCGTGGGCATGACATCTGAGGCTGAGACTAGCATGCATATTACCGGCATATCGTCTGTTTATTCGTACTTATAAAGCACATATTAATGTCTTGTTCTGCATGACTTAATCCTTAATCCACCCCATACCTAAATTTAGCAACAACCTTACTAACTAGTAATAAGCAGCAAAATATTTTGAAGGAAATTCAAGAAATTCATGAAGTTTTTTGTAGGAAATGTTGTAGTTAATAGTGAGAACTGGTGTTTGGCCAAAATTGGCCAAACTTTTTTTATTGTGTACATTTTCTTAGTGACTTACACTTTAGGAAGACCTCTTTGGTCCTGGGAACAATGTTACTGTGAGTGACTGTGGGAATCAACAGACATGAATAGATTAAAACACAGACAAACCTCCTAAAAGGCTAGACCTAAAGACTGTTACCAGAGAGGAGATTAATTTTGTTTGTCGAGGTAAGCAGGAAGGGACCCAAATGCAGAGTGAGTGAATCAAATATTTATTGACAGCACAAGTTCAGGGGGTGCATAGGGGTGAACAGTCTTGAGACAACTCCAACCAGCTGGAGAGAACTATGCCTCCAGAGGTAAACGGTCTGGAGAACAAGACCAACAAGACTAACAGAGAGAGTGGAACATTCTGGAGGGGGTGGCTCTGGGATACACTCTGGCTGCTTCTGGACTGGAACTGGCTCTGACTGCCTCAAACTCAACTGCTTGTGGGGTGAATGTAGAATTCTCAACCAGCTCAGGGATGAGTGGAGTTTCTTTGGCCACATCTGCAGTGACTGCGGTTGACTCGGCTGACACAGAGATGGCTACAGCATTCTGGGCAGCCCTCTTACTTCTCAGCCGGCGAGGCAAAAGAGGAACATGATCTTGAGTCGATAAGCTAGGGACGGTAGGGTGGTCTGTGCAGGTGGTCTCTGGTGGCGAAAGGATTTGCCAATCTTTGCGGTGATGCACAAAGTTGGAGAAATTCCAGAAGTCCAAAATCCATAATTGTTCCATTTCCCACTGGGGCAGTGGATTGTCCAGACAGAGGTTGAATATATCCTTAAGGGCTGCATCATGGTACTCGAGGCACCTGGACATAGTCCAAAAGAACTGGGCAAAGGCCCTCACCTCCAGCCCCTGCTGACGAAGAGCTCCCAGCAGCCCTCGCTGACAGGCCAGTCTCTCCTGAGAAATTGCAGGTGGCAAGATCTTGAGACTCATTCTGCTGGATCCTATGTGGCGGGTTCGTAATGTCAAGGTCAGCAGGAAGGGACCCAAATGCAGAGGGAGTGAATCAAATATTTATTGACAGTACAAGTTCAGGGGGTGCACAGGGGTGAACAGTCCAACCAGCGGGAGAGAACTATGCCTCCTGAGGTAAACGGTCTGGTGAACAGTCCCAGTCGGTGGCCAAACCAGACAGAAGAATGAGGAGAAGGCCAGAGCAGAGAACAGTAGGGCATGCAATCAGAAGGGGCTTAAAGCAGGCCAGTATCAGAGAAAGATTCTCAGCTCCAGGCTTGATTGGCAGACTGCCTTGGGGAACCAACAGGCAGGGAGTCTCAGGCTGGTAGAGCAGGACTGTAGGGAACACACAGCACAAACACACAACAAGACAGCACGCAAAACCACACAACAACACTACTCAGCAACACGAGAAACATGTAATGAAAGGGAAAAAGTAACAAGAAAATAAAAAGCAAAACAAAAACAAAAAGTAAAAGGAAATATCTGAATTTAGACTAATGAAAAAACTAAAGAATAAAATCAGAGCAGTTGAAGACTAGAAACAAGGCTGTTGAAAAAACAAAGATGATATTATAAGTAAACACAAGCAAGATTACTGAGGGGAAAAAAACAACAACAAAAAGAAGATAGAAAATCAAGAGCTAAAACTGCAGTAAGGATACACAATGACAGGGCAAGACTGCAATATAGAGCAGCAAATCAGAAACGGTCTCTATGGCACAAGACGAACCCGCAAACACAAGAGGAAAAACAACACAATATAAAGAGAGGAAAGTACACGAGGGCCAGGTGACCTTAAGGAAGCGTGGACAAGACAAGGGCTAAACAAGAGGGCGTGACCGAGGGAAACAATGAGGTGGGATCACAGGAAGACATGGTAGACACAAACAAAGACAAAGCAATGAGTTAAGACACAAGACAACCAAAGAAACATTAAACATTAGGTGTGTTCGACTTGAAGCGGCGCCGAGCAGAACGATTAGTGTATGACATCACATTACCATGAGAGCGATAAGAGAGCAGATGGATCCTATACTTTCAAATCACTCTCGCGGTACTTTGATATCATATACTGATCATTCTTCTTGGCGCCGCTTCAAGTCGAACACACCTAAAGACAACACAGACAAAGCTGCCAGGGCAGAGCCCTGACATTTTTTCCCAATATCTTTTATATCTCCACTGTGCAGAAATCCTCCAGTTTCTGTCTCAGCTGACAGAAAGTTTCTCTCACATTATCAAATGAAAAGAGCAAACTGACAGAGATGTTTTCTGTAGATTCAGGAGGAGCTAAGAGAGACTGAAGACTGCAGAAAATACAATACAAATGACTCAAAGACCTCATTATCTCACACTGTCCTCAATAACCTGCACTACAGTTGGGCTACCTGGAGGAAATGTATGTGATCGTCTGTGTGTGAAAGCTGCTCCAGCTCAGTGTTTCTCTTCTTCAGATCATCAATTTCCTGCTCCATTCGCTCCATTTGTCCTTCAGCTCAACTCACTGCAGTCTTTTCCTGATCTCTGATTCGCTGTGTCACCTCAGATCGGCTTCTCTCAATGGAGCGGATGAGCTCAGTAAAGATCCTCTCACTGTCCTCCACTGCTGTCTGTGCAGAGCGCTGTTAGACACACATCACAATCAGCTCTTACTGTTTCCTCACAGCCTGAGAGCCACAGCGGCTTCAGTGGGACTGAAAGAGGAGAGTCAAACTGAGTCTCAAACTTCTCTTCTTCTTCAAACTCACCTTATGAGACACACAGCTACACAGCTGCTCTAAGCTGCTCAAGATATTTCTGTCTCTGCTGGATTCTCTGCTGGATTTCACTCTGTGTTTCCTTCAAGTGTTTGTGGAGGAGACATAAAAAAAAAAACTCACATATTACAAAAAGCTATCACAAAATCATCATATAAAATGGTGCCCGTTTGATAATTTTTTGTATTCTTTACAGCTTTTCTCAAGAGTTGTAAGATCATTATATGAATTTAGGTTAGACACGAAGTCCTATCACATGAAGGGGACATATATATGGTTATTACTGTCATATTCTGCAATAATGAATTAATGTGAAGCAGACATGGACACTTAAACTAACTGCAATCTTCAGCAAAAACAGCAACTCTGGTGCATGTTTGAGAGCAGAGAACTTGAGCAATGTTGCAAAAATGAGCAAAGTTCAACTCATGCTCAGATGCACAGAGCTGTCGTGTAGTAACTCCCAATGGGAGAGTAGATCACATGATGCACCCGTGATACAGCTGGATACTGCAAGAAACACTTTAAGTGTCAGCATTAATTTCAGTTCATACCTCTTTCTTTTTTTCTCTCTGCTGCAGTTGATACAGTCTCATGGTTTTTATGTCCATTCATTGCACACAACATGCAAACACATTGCTGGTCAGCGCTGAAGGCAGATCATCTGCTGCAGTCGTCCAGTGGCATCAGTCACTTTTTTGTTTCTTTCCTGAGTGAAACTCCTCATGACGCTCAAAATGAGTTTGACAGTAAGACTCCAGACACACCAGACAGGACTTGACAGCTTTGTGTTTTCTTCCAGCACAGATGTCGCACTCCACGTCTCCAGGTCCAGCAGGAACCTGGTTTGTTTCTCTGTTTCTGCCACGGGATTAACATCACGTGGTAACTAGGAATTACACAAGCTTCAGTCTGGATCCAACCCTTAAATTATCTGAGATGACCAAAACCAAAAAGCCAACCCTCAGACAGTATAAAGATTTAACCAAATTTTGTCATAAGTTAAATATATTAAGTTTCTACAATATATAAATCTATTGTAGAAATGTAATTCCCTGTAAAGCTTCTTTGCAACGATTGTATCGTAAAAAGCGCTATATAAATAATTGTGAATTGAATTGAATTGAACAGCAGCTTTTTAGTTTGGTCTTCTTCAGTTTCTCCACCGCTTCAGCCAGCATGGTGTTTTTACCTAAAGCAGGTCTTGGACTGAAGGTCTCTCTGCACTGAGGGCAGCTGTAGACTGTCTTCTTATCCTCTTGATCCCAGCAGTCTGTAATGCAGCTCATACACAGGGAATGGCCACTGGATCCTTCAGAAGATCCAGACACACTGGGCACAAGAACTGCTCCACTGAAAAAACACTGGCTTCAGCCATTTCACTGTCCACAGTAAAACAAACAACAGCTCAACAGCAGATCAGTGCCAGTTTGTTTTAACTGGGTTTCATCATTCTGTGTTTGAGAGATGTGTGCAAAACAAGTTTGTCTGTAAACTCACATACTGAAACACCCACTAGGTGTCAGTCTCACACTGACATGCGTGTTATTTTACCTTTACAAAAAAAATAAGTTTAAAATAAATTAAATATGCTATTAGTATACTTAAATTAACTTAAGAGAGTATACTTTAAGTCTACCTCATATTTACTATTCAAAGATATATTTAAAATGAAAGTTAAGTATTATTTTGTCATACCAGCAAGTATACAGACAAGTGCAAGTATGGGCCTGGTCTAATACCCACACTTGTGGTCTTGGCCACTTGAGAGTATCTGCACGTGACAATAAGTAAGTGTCCCAGCCAGGTCTAAAAAATTGAGACACCTCCTTGCAGACTGTAGCGCAGGGCGCGGTGACGTCAGTTTGTACGTCACGTATGTTTTATGCGCATGCTCAATGTGACGTAAGGTATATCTAAAACACGCATGCGCATCTTAACAGAATACTCAAATAAAATGTAAGAGTAATGAATGTTAAGGCGAAAATCTGTGAAAGGTAACAGAGCACATATCCATGATTTTAACCATGTTCATTGAGGTCAAATTAACAGGAATTATTGAGTTTATTCTGTAATTCTGTGTAGTATTTATTTACAACTTATTACCTTTCTGTTGCACTGTGCTTCACTGTGTATATGTGTAATATAAACACATATTTATTCTTATTGTACCAAGTAACATAACCAAGCAGTTTAATTTAAATTAGGCTGTGGTGAACTGGAGTGCATTTTCTGCACAAAACAGACAGGAGTGCCGGGGGCCGTATTCACTGACCCATGCCTACAGTGCAGTGAGATTTAAAGACTGCCCACCTGGGTATGTCAGGAACGGCAGGAGGGAGTTCTTTTTATTCATTCAAAGAATTTGAGGACTACTGCTCGGTTGATTGTTTTATCAGTGATGAGGTGAATTTGAATGTGTAGATAATACTGTATTGTAGTCAATTGACTTAAAACTACTTTATTGGCTTAAATTATGACATGCAGAAATTTGCCAAAGCAAAAAAATGTCAAGAATTATAACAAAATAAATAAATAAAAAGAACCATGACAGAGGAAAGATTCAAATTAGATGTATATATATATATATATATTATATAATATATTCTATTTAGACTATGTTAAAATAGCAGGATTTTCTTCTATTTATACTATTATTGCAAATAGTGGCAATTATCTGCACCTCAGTATTGTAGTACATTATAAAACGGTATGCAATAATAACTTATTGAGTTGTAAATATAATTTTAATTAAAATGAATAAATGGATGCCAAGTATTGTGACAATAAAGCCCTCCCTCACAACTTTTTGATTATGTTCTTAATTTTATTGAAAGTAAATGCTTTTCTGATGGAATTGAAATTTGAAAAGGGAGAGAAAAACTTTGTCAAAAGGCAGATTCGAAACCGGGTCGCTCTGTATGTAAAGGTTTTATGGCATCATTGTTACCATCTGCGCCACTACAACTGACAATTAAAACCTGTCTTTGTTATATTCACTTTCCTAATAAGAAATATATATAAAGTGCCTTTAAAGTATGATATTACAATATACACAGTGAAGTACAGTGCAACAGAATGGTAATAAGTGTAAATAAATACTACACAGATATTACAGAATAAAACTCAATAATTCTGTTTAATTTGACCTCAAATGAAACATGGTTTAAAATCATGGAATATGGGCTCTGTTACATTTCACAGATTTCTTTCGCCTTAACATTCATTACTCTTACATTTTATTAGAGTATTTGATAAGATGCGCATGCGTGTTTTAGATATACCTTACATCACTTTAAGCATGCGCAGTAAACACATACGTGACGTACATACCTGACATCACCGCGCTACTTCTCTAGTCTGCAATGTTTCTCATCATTCATGTTCAGGAACTTTACAGTGTAAGTTAATTCAATTAGATATCAATTAGCAGAGCTGGGTAGTAACTGATTACATGTAATCTGGATTACCTAATCACGTTTCAAAAATTAAATACTTGTAATTAGAGTAAATTACATTTTAAAATACTCGTAATCAGACTACAGTTACTTTTTATGGATTACATGATTAACTATTATTCACACAATAGCAATAAATAATTCATAATTCATTGAGTAACCCTAATTTCTCTTTTTCATCTTTTAAATGTTCCTTTCTAAAATAGCCTAGCGATTAATTCTATATTATATATGTATACATATATTCACACAGAGATCAGTCATTATTCAGGTGGCGACAGCATTTGACCACTAGATTCACAAAAATCATTTCAGGTTTAAGAAGGGTTTCATCATTGCATCAACTATTGATGAACATTATAACTAATTCAAAGGCACAAATTCACGTTATTTCTTAGTTACATGTAATGCAAGCATTCCAAAACAGTTTGTCATCTAAACCTTATTCACCAAATATATTTGCTTTAATTACCCCTGAGATTTGTAAATATATGTTTCAATAATTAAGTATCATGTTTGTATGTTCACGCTTTCTGTGATGTTGAATAATGATCACATGGCATGCAGGTAAATACAAATATTTCATCTTTTTTAGTAAGTGTTTTATTTAAAACAAATACTATAGAAATACAAAGACGGTTCACTCCTATACTTATGAATGGGAGAAACTGCAAAGCACAATATGGAGAAATAGTTCCACACTCTAAATGAAAGAGCTAAATTTCCCATAGAAACCTGACTAGATCAGCCAACGCACATGTATAAGCTGTATAAGCACATTATGACTATACGTGCGCATTGGCTGGTCTAGTCTGTAACATACACTTTTTAAACGCTATTTGAGCATAAGAAACAACATTCATGGGGCAATTAATTCAGATTTTTTTGCTGATTTGACATATGTAATTTAATTGTGAGCTAAGCGAACAGTTTTTGAGATTTCAGGATTCCTCCATTCATTAAGATTAAGAAGACGTTGCAAATATGGCCACCGAGCGAAGAGACTTTCCTTGAAAGGGAGTTTGTTTTAAAGTGTTTTTTTATGATTGAATTGTCAGCTTTTCATTAAACTCATAACCCCCCTTGCAGTTCCTTAACGAACCCTAGTTTGGGAAATCTTGATGTAATATAATATTTAATGCACTTCATGTTGTAAATTATAATGAATAGAACAAGTTCTTACTCTTTTGTATTTTTTTACATCATTATGGTACAAGATAGTGCTATTTAAATCAATGTGATAAACGAGTTATACTTGGTTTAGTTTTGATTACTGCTTTTTAATAAAGTAGACTATTAAAATGCACATGTTTATGGTTATAGTAACAAGTCAGCTTTACATAAATTCAAGTATGTTTTCCAATTATACTTTGCAAGAAGTACACTAACATCAATGCACTATATAGTATTAAATTGGCTCACTTTTTAGTTGAGAAAATTTGATTTATAACATTACAGTAGTAAACATGAAGTATACAACTAGATCACATCTAACTTTTTAACCTATGCAATACTAACTACCTTTCCAGTACTGTACACCCATGGCCAAAAGTAGTGACATAAATTTCAAATTTCTTTTAATAAATTCCCATAATGAACCAAGCCTTTTTTGTCCCCTTTTGACTCTGACTGTAAAGTGCGGAACAAGTAGCTTTTCTGTTTGAATAAAGTGTTGTATAAATGCATGTCCTGTCATTATAAAACTCTCCTTTCATTCTGCAACTGAAAGTTCACTTCCCAGTTCTCTTTCAAAAGCACAGGAAGGCA
>CM049802.1:23160844-23280467 GCA_027422405.1 Ptychobarbus kaznakovi | reverse complement strand
AGGGCGAGTCTGCCGGCCCAATTTATAGCGGGCAGAAGCGGCCCACCGGGAATTCTCCCGGTTCTCCGATGGCCACTCCGGGCCTGCAGTAGGCTACATTGAGTGCAGAATCATATCTGTTGTCATGATGGCATCAGGCTAAAATGTACCTATGCAGCAACAACTGATGACATCATTTCATATATTCATAGTTTATGAGAGATTCTCAATCCCAAAAGATTCCTCATCCATTAAACACGTTCTGTCTTCCGTTTGAAACATTGTTTGATCGCATGTAATGTCCTGTGTCGACTATGGTGGAATAATAATTCGTCGAGCGGCTCTTTCTGAGTGAATTCCCAGAGCACTTCAGTCCAGTCATCTAGAAGATCCAGTCCGTCTGTCAGTCTCTTGATTTCCACGATTTAATGTGAGAACAGACCATTTTAATTATCACTTAAATACAAAAAAACTAAACTAGATGGCGCAGAATTCAGCTCATGATGAGGACAGATTTTGTCCTACTGTAAAACATCATAATGTGAGAATCGGTGAGAAATTAGGATGACTTAATATGGCCAGAATGCCACGATTCAGTACACATACGTGTTTTTTTTGGGGGGGGGTTGTTTTTTTTCTAGCATCGAGCACAATAAACCAATCTGATTTCATCTGTCCTCCCCCTCAGAGTGCTGGAGATGGTACAGTCTGCTTCCGAACGCTGTGTGAACTGTTCAAGACACCAATGCCACACACACACACACTGAAGATGCCCTGATACACACCTGTTCTGCCCGAGACAAACATGATGAACGCAGAAATGAAAACATCCTGCTGTAGGGCCGCTCATTATTGGTAAGTGGAGCTTTTATCCAGAATACTAAATTCTTAATATTGGCCATTTAACCTGAGATACATCAGATTTATCTGATATATTTATAATTGAAATATTACAGCAGTTGTAAATCCAGTGTAGTTTTGAAATAGATACTTTAAAATGTTTGCTGTGTTTGAATAGTAAATGTCAGTGAAAATAATTTAAAAATATATATATTTTTAAATGTTGTACATTAATATTGTGGAAGCCACTGAGTCTGAATATATTATGGAAATCTTTACTGTTCTTAGGTCAGTTTTCTCTCAGAGCTCAGCCTGCTAAAATAACAGCATCAGTGACATTAAACATGAAAAGTAATACAATTAATTATCTTGAAAAATCAATTCAGATATCTAATGATTAGCAATAATAGTGTATATTTGGCCCAAATATAGCATCAACTTATTTCCCTCATGACATCAGCTATGATCCATGTGCTTTGTTTTGGTAAAGAAATGTAATATCCAAATGAAAATTGGCAGGAAGCTTTAGAAATATGCTATATATACATGTATATGTGTACATCTAAAAAAAAATTAGAATATCATGAAAAAGGTCAATATTTTTTGTCACTCATTTCAGAAAGTGAAACCCATATATTATATAGATGCATTACACATAGAGTGAGATATTTCAAGCCTTTATTTCTTGAAATGTTGATGATTATGGCTTACAGATAATGAAAACCCAAAATTCAGTGTCTCAGAAAATTAGAATATTACATAAAAAAATATATATATTTTACACAGAAATGTCAGGCTTCTGAAAAGTATGATCATTTCTATGCACTCAATAGTTGGTTGGGCCTCCTTTTGCATGAATTACTGCATCAATGCGGCGTGGCATGGAGGAAATCATCCTGTGGCACTGCTCAGGTGTAATGAAGCCCAGGTTGCTTTGATAGCGGTCTTCAGGTCATCTGCATTGTTGGGTCTGGTGTCTCTCATCTTCCTCTTGAAAATACCCCATAGATTCTCTATGGGGATCAGGGCAGGCGAGTTTGCTGGCCAATCAAGCACAGTAACACCATGGTCATTGAACCAGCTTTTGGTACCTTTGGCAGTGTGGGCAGGTGCCAAGTCCTGCTGGAAAATGAAATCAGCATCTCCATAAAGCTTGTCAGCAGAAGGAAGCATGAAGTGCTCAAAAATTGACTGCATTGACTGTGGACTTCAGAAAACACAGTAGACCATCACCAGCAGATGACATGGCAGCCCAAATCATCACTGACTGTGGAAACTTCACACTGGACTTCAAGCAACATGGATTATGTGCCTCTCCACTCTTCCTCCAGACTCTGGGACCTTAATTTCCAAGTTAAATGCAAAATTTACTTTCATCTGAAAAGAGGACTTTGGACCACTGAGTAACAGTCCAGTTATTTTTCTTCTTAGCCCAGGTAAGATGCTTCTGACCATGTTTCTGGTTCAGAAGTGTCTTGGTAGCCCTTTTCCTGAAGATGTCTGAGCGTGGTGACTCTTGATGCACTGACTTCAGCTTCAGTTCACTTCTTGTGAAGCTCTCCCAAGTGTTTGAATCGGCTTTGCTTGACAGTATTCTCAAGCTTGCGGTCATCCCTGTTGCTTGTGCACATTTTCCTACCCAAGGTCTTCCTTCCAGTCAACTTTGCATTTAATATGCTTTGATACAGCACTCCTTGAACAGCCACCCCTTTCAGTAATGACCCTCTGTGGCTTACCCTCTTCGTGGAGGGCGTCAATGATCGTCTTCTCTTCTGGACCATTGCCAAGTCAGCAGTGTACACCATAATTGTGGTTTAAAAGAACAAGAGATACCCACAATTTATACTGTATGGATGGTCATTTATTGAAACTCAAATGTAAATATTATAATATTTTGAGATACACATTTTTGACTTTCATTAGCTGTAAGCTCTAACCATCAATATATATATATATATATATATGATGGTTAGAGCTTACAGCTAATGAAAGTCAAAAATGTGTATCTCAAAAATATTATAATATATATATATATATATAAAACTATACCATTATAAAGTGCTTATAAAGTGCTGAAAAATTCAAGAATAAATTACAAAGGTGTTTTTGGGGTGTGTTGTAACCTTTTCTTTAACTTTTTGCACTGTTTATCACAAACATCAATACAATATTCCCACATCAAGTTCAAGTTCAAGTTGAGCTTTATTGTCATTCCACTACAAGTTGGTACATGGTGGAACGAAACGTCGTGCCTCACAGGACCACGGATAAATACAGACATACAACAATGAAGTAAAAAAACACTATAAACCTATACACAAATATTTATCTGCATCTAATTGTAGTAATGTGCTACTTATCCCATAACTGTTACATATTGTGTCAAGAACAACATGCTGTTCTTGTAACCAACCTCCCAATTTCTGCCTAACAGGTTGTTGGGCACACATAGTGATTTCAGTCCTTAAGCTTATTTCTAATTGTGCTGACTAATGGTCTTATAACCATCCATCTTTAATGAGAGTCATTCTGCAGAATTTAAATAACAAATGTACAGCCATACAACAGTTTAGAAATATCTCTGTCAGTGTTCAGCAGATTCAGAGGGGACTTCATAATCATAAAGCAGTCAGACAAGCCTCCTCAGAGCTGCTGTTCTCGTTCTGGAGCGATCTCTTTACCGAATGAGTCACCGCAGAGCAGAATAAGCATCTCATCATGCTTGTCTCTTTACCCCCCGCCTGGTGTTCTAGAACATGCAGCTATTATGCTGTGCAGCAGAGAAGAGCAAGGGATGCATAAATGTGCTGTTGGTACTTTTGATTCCCAGCAACATGTGGTTGTTGTGTAAGATGTCTCAGTGTAGTATTCTGGGTAATTCAGCACAGTCAGCCCACGCTTATCCTGGCTTTGAGTCAAACTGTGTTTGCTGCCTCTTTGTGTTCACCTTGACAAGACATTTAATAATTTTCTAGCTTCTCTTCTTCTCCTTCAATCTGAAGCCTCACGCTGTCTTGAATGTATTGTTTTTATTGGCTTTTTGTTGACAGTGTGCAACAAACATATTTGGCATACTTGATTTTTATATTTTGTGTGAGTAGTGTTTGCCTGTGAAAAAGTAGTTGTCACAATGGTTATCAGGGCATTACTTTGAATGTGCCAATGTGTTCTTTTTGTTTACTTGCTCAAGTCTAAGGCTCTGTGATATGACTTGGGTCCCTCCATCAGTAAAAGCATTTTTCCCCACATTTTATCATTTGCAAGATACATATTTTCAGATTGCTTAGAAAAGTACACAGAGCCCTGCACATTACATGGAGGGGGAAAAAGAAAGAATAATTTGTTCCTACAATTTAAGGGAACTGCGTAGTCACAATTCACCTAAAACAAGGGAACAAATGAATCAGAGGTTTGCTAAATGTAACTAAAAATAGGAATTTAATACACTGTGGGAATTAGTTCTTAACGTCTTGTTCAAGGCTCTGTAGAAAAGTAATAGCATACAGTACAAGTCACTCAGTTTGTGGCATGATTCATGTTCATAGCACACGGTGCGAGCCTGAGTATTACTTAGGATGAAAGAGTTTGGAAAATTCTCAAATCTAGTAATATCATGCACTAAAAGTGTTTTGTGTTGTTCAATCATCAGCCTTCTAGCATTTATTACCTGTGATGATGCAAATTTGATCACAACTGCTGCCTGCACACACACACACACACACACACACACACACACACACACACACACACACACACACACACACACACACACACACACACACACACACACACACACACACACACACACACACACACACACACACACACACACACACACACACACACACACACACACACACACACACACACACACACACACACACACACAGTATTATCCGCTTGCACATTTATAATTGAATGCAAACATTACACACAAACTGTTTCTCAGTGGCACAGGAATAAACACTCTCTCTCTTTCCTTTAGTTATACTGTCAAGATAGAAGGATGTTTCTACAGAGACAGAAAGCCTTTTTTCAATCCACTAAAACACCAGTCAAAGATCAATGGGTTCCTTTTAGTATATTACACAAGATAAGATTTACTGAGTTACAGACAGGGTTAGTGACTGTAGTGCTCTACTGCCATGGCTGATGCCAGTAATGACATCTGGCCGATAATCAATACAATGCAGATGGTATAAGAGGACATTAGATGTCCAAAATTGCTGACTTTAAATAAACACTTATTTTACACAGTATTTGCTCAAAAATTGGAACACTAGACAGGATGGTCATTTATGTAAACCAGTCCATTGATGCCAGAGCCAATGGTGGTAATCAAAAATGACTAATGAATCAGTATTAATATATTACCAGCACTTATTATAGCATACTAATAAAAGCTATTATGGGAATTATAAGATATACTTGCAATCTGAAAGCAGTGTTTTGTAGACACTTAAGTGCATGTTAATTAAATGAGAATGTACTTTAGTTTGTGTTTAAGTTAGTTAAATATAAGTTAAATAATGAAATATAACTATATATGTAAATTTAAGTTAAATACAATCATATCAAATGCAAATGGAATTTAGAGTGCTTTTTGACCCACTTAAGTAGGACTTTATCTACCTTTATATGTATTTTTATAAATCTATTGTCTATGAAATATGGTTAAAGTGAATTGCTGAATGTATTGACATGCATTTATTTTAAACTAAAATAGAATTTTCTGCAATTAACTTTAAATGCAACATGGAAATATGACATGAACATGTTCTTAAAAAGCTTTAGCGAGACTATAGTGTGCAGTGCATTTCCCATTGTGCGACAGAACGCCTCTGGCATGACTGTATGCCATATGTGTTTGGGATCTGTGCAGTGCAGTGGTTTCCCTATCCATCAATCCATTCAATCTTTATATTTAAATCTTTTTTTCTCATTGAAAAGATGCTCAGAGACAAACTGATTTATGCCAATGGGCAAACATAAGCTTGATAACCCTTGTTGTACAGATTTGTGGGGTTGCGCCAGTGCTTTGAAGTAGATGGCATCTGATGGCTGCTGCACATATGCTAAATGACAAACTCTAGATCAAGGTTCAAAACTCTGAAAGGACATAGTGTGTGTTGCGTTTGGACTGGCTATTTCAAGACGTCTGCTGTTTTCTGTGTTTCTTTTGGCTTGGATCAGTAAAGCGACCACCTAGTGCACACACCAGAGAGTGTAGTTTATTATGTCTTGAATGGTCTATTATTTGTTTATACTACCCAATAAATTAACACCATAAATAGTGGGCTCAACAAGAATGACCAGAAAGAACAAATTCTTGAACACTTGGATGAAAGGCTTTATTTCCTCAGAGACACTCTTATAAAACAACAGATTTTATCTTGTGTTTACAAGATAAAAGAGTGTTAGAGGCATGAATATGTGATGTGAGTAGCTTTTCTTGTGACTTACCAATGATTACATTCTCTGTATTCAGACTTCAAAAAGGAAATCCTTTAGGGTTTGTGATGATTGTGTTAATGTGTGTGCTTGTTCGGTTTGGAGATCTAGCAGCATAAACGGCTTGAAATAGTGAAGTGACAGCCGTGTATAGATTCATTTGAGATGTGTTGGTATTTAGTGTGTCATTCATGATGTTCACTGAGCAGAGCAGAAGTCTTCAGTTATCGGATCACAAGCAGAGGAGGAAGACACATTCCCATTCACACCTTCTGTACACGTTTGACCACTTCTGTCCCAATTTCTGTTGAGCTGAGGGTCTATGGGCCAGTGTATGTGGGCTTTTTCTGATCTTTCTTCCCTTGTTTCCATTTCGGTTTTGTTCATTCACTCTAACGTTCACCTTCCAGTTAACCTGTGTATGGGTGAGTGTATGTTTGTGCTTGTTTAGACTAGTTATGTGTTTTTGTTTAATAAAACGTTTGTGCAGTGTAACCATGTGAGTCAAGCTCTTGTGTCTTTGATTAATGCATTCAAGGCTCAGTTAGCTGAGGTTAATCTCTGCCTTCAGAAACTCTTTTGAGCTAAATCTTTTGTAAGACAAACTTTTACAGCAATGCAAAATGAGAGGATATTCATGGGGGTATATCAAATGTACAAGGGAAATTTATGTTTAGAAGAACAACTTTGTGGCGATCAAAGTTTAAAGTGCAGAGAGAAAGAGAGGGGTGTTAAATTATATGATTTTTAGGTATGGATAACAACTGTGAGAATTACTTGTTTCAGAAAAAAATAATGAACTCTGAACATTGTGTTTCTTTCACCTTCTAACTCTTTTGCTCACACATGATTAATGTTATATAATAATTTGTTTTTTATTTATTTAGTCATTTAGCAGACACTTTTATCCAAAGCGACTTACAAATGAGGACATTATAGAAGCAATCAAAACCAACAAAAGAGCAATAACATGCAAGTGCCATTACAAGTTCTGGTTAGCCTAACGCAGTATACGTAGGAAGGATTTTTTTTTTTTTTTGAAAACTAGTATGTAAAATATAGAAACATTAAACTTAGTGTTAGTTTTACAAGAAAAGCTAGCAGTTAGAGAATAAATATGCAATTGATAGAGGGTCAAATGTTTGTGTTTTTTATTTTTTTAAATAAAAAGAAGACAGATTAGATCAAATAAATTTAGAATAGAGAGTGCTAGAGTTAGAGGGTCAAATAAAGATGGAAGAGATGTGTTTTTAGCCGTTTCTTGAAGATGGGTAAGGATTCAGCTGCTCGGATTGAGTTAGGGAGGTCATTCCACCAGATGGGAACAGTAAATGAAAAAGTCAGTGAAAGGGATTTTGTGCCTCTTTGGGATGGTACAGTGATGCGTCGTTCACTTGCAGAACGCAAGCTTCTAGAGGGCACATAAGTCTGAAGTAATGAATTTAGGTAAAGGGGTGCAGAGCCAGAGGTGGTTCTGTAGGCAAACATTAATGTCTTGAATTTATTGCGAGCAGCTATTGGTAGCCAGTGCAAATTGATGAACAGAGGTGTGACGTGCGTTCTTTTCGGCTCATTAAAGATTAATCTAGCAGCAGCGTTTTTGATTAATTGTAGAGGTTTGATGGAACTGGCTGGAAGACCTGCCAAGAGAGCATTGCAATAGTCAAGTCTGGACAGAACAAGAGCCTGAACAAGGAGTTGTGTTGCATGTTCCGAGAGAAAGGGCCTGATCTTCTTAATATTATATAATGCAAATCTACAGGACCGGGCAGTTTTAGTAATGTGGTCTGTGAAATTCAGCTTATCATCAATCACAGCTCCAAGGTTTCTGGCTGTTTTTGAAGGAGCTATGGTTGATGAGCCTAATTGGAAGGTGAAATTGTGATGAAACGATGGGTTTGCTGAAACCACAAGCAGTTCTGTTTTAGCTAGGTTTAGTTGAAGGTGATGGTCCTTCATCCAGCTAGAAATGTCCGCTAGACATGCTGAGATGCGAGCAGCTATCGTCAGATCATCAGGATGGAATGAGAGGTAGAGTTGAGTGTCATCAGCATAGCAGTGATATGAAAAGCCATGTTTCTGAATGACAGAACCTAGTGAAGCCATGTAGACAGAAAAGAGAAGTGGTCCAAGAACTGAGCCCTGTGG
The DNA here is from genome assembly GCA_027422405.1 of Ptychobarbus kaznakovi. Taxonomy (NCBI): domain Eukaryota; kingdom Metazoa; phylum Chordata; class Actinopteri; order Cypriniformes; family Cyprinidae; genus Ptychobarbus; species Ptychobarbus kaznakovi. The sequence goes on along the minus strand of CM049802.1, from coordinate 23,272,049 downwards.
CACCCCTGTAGCTAGATGTTGCGACTTGGATACCTCACCTCTCCAAGATACTTTGAAGGACCTATCTGAGAGGTAAGAGTCAAACCACTGGAGTGCGGTTCCTGAGATGCCCTTTCTCAATAGGGTTGACAGGAGGATCTGGTGGTTGACCGTATCAAAAGCAGCAGACAGATCCAGCAATAAAAGTAATGAAGACTTGGAAGCCGTTGTTGCAAGTCTTAGATCTTCAACAACTGAGAGCAAGGCAGTTTCGGTGGAATGTCCACTTCTGAAGCCAGATTGGTTACTGTCCAGGAGGTTGTTCTGTGTGAGAAAGGCAGTGACTTGGTTGAACACAACTCGTTCAAGTGTTTTTGCAATGAAAGGTAGAAGGGAAACTGGTCTATAGTTACCTAAAAGAGTTGGGTTAAGAGTGGGTTTCTTAAGAAGTGGGGTTATACGAGCCTGTTTAAATGCTGAGGGAAAAATTCCAGTGTGAAGGGATGTGTTAACGATGTGAGTGAGTGCAGGAACAACTGCAGGAGAAATAGCTTGAAGGAGATGAGATGGAATAGGATCAAGCGGACAAGTAGTAGGATGACTGGAACGGATGAGTTTAGAGACTTCTGCCTCAGAGAGTGGAGAGAAGTATGTGAACGAGTTTATGTTTGCTGGTAAGATGTGATTGACAGATTGTGGTGTTGAAAATTGTGCAGAGAGGTTTGTAATTTTATTAATGAAGAATGTGCCAGAGTCGTCAGCTGTTAGAGTTGATGAAGGAGGGGGAGGAGGAGGACAAATGAGGGAGGAAAATGTTTAAAGAGCATGCGAGAATTAGGTGAATTTTTAATTTTGTCATGATAGTATGTCCTTTTAGCAGTGGAGACATTAGCAGAGAAGTCAGAGAGGAGTGATCGATAAAAATTAAGGTCAGTAGGATTTTGTGATTTGCGCCATACCCTTTCTGCAGCCCTGAGTTTAGAACGATGTTCGCGGAGAACGACAGATAGCCAAGGGGCAGAAGGAGTGGTACGTGCTGGCCTGGAAGTTAAGGGGCAGAAAGTATCAAAACAAGACATCAGAGTGGAACAGAAAGTGTCAGTAGCACTATTAGCATCAAGATATGATAACTGTTTAAGGAGAGGAAGCGAAGATAAAACCATAGCAGATAGTCGGGAGGGTGAGAGCGAGCGTAAGTTACGTCGAAAAGTGACATGTGGAGGGGTATGTGATGTGTCAGGAATCATGTTGAGGTTAAGAGTAAGGAAGAAGTGGTCCGAGGTGTGCAGTGGAGTAACCAGCACATGATCAGTGGAGCAGTGTCGTGTGTAAATAAGGTCCAGTTGGTTGCCTGATTTGTGAGTAGCCGTAGTTAACATTCTCTTGAGATCAAAAGAGGCAAGTAGAGTGTGGAAGTCTGCAGCTTGAGGTTTATCTAGGTGGATGTTAAAGTCTCCAAGTATAACTAAGGGTGTACCATCCTCAGGAAAGGTTGAGAGCAACAAATCTAATTCTTCCACAAAGTTAACTAGTGGTCCTGGAGGACGATAAACAACTACAAAATTGATTTTTAGAGGGTAGGTAATAGTAACCGAATGTGATTCAAAGGAGCTGTTTATACTCAGAGATGATAAAGGAGTGAATTTCCAATTATTAGAGATGAGCAGACCAGTACCTCCACCTCTTCCAGTCAAACGGGGGGTATGGGAAAAGGAGAAATTATTGGAGAGTGCTGCAGGTGTAGCATTGTCCTCTGGTTTGATCCAGGTCTCTGTCAGGGCCATGAGGTTTAGCCTTGAATGACTAGTAATGGAAGTAATGAAATCAGCTTTGTTGACAGCAGACTGACAATTCCAGAGACCAATAGAAAAAGAAAGTAATGTATTAGTAGACATAGGCAAAGTACGTAGGTTGTTAGGATTGCGTTGTCTACAGTGTGTGATGCGGGGTTTGCGAGTGGTAGTGATAGTATTGATCTGCAAACACATATTAAGAATTGGTTATAAAAACGAAAACAGAAGTGAAACAAGTAGTAGGAAAGAGGAGAAATAAAAAGCGATACTTATATCCCTTGCCGGTGTCCCTGCCCGGAGGAGTCGCACGGTAGAGTCGATGGTCTTTACACTCTTCGGTCTTCACACAATGAGGGCTTCACACGACGGCTGCCGCGACCGCTGCCGCGGTATATTAACCTTTTTAACCCCGTCTAACAAATTACTATTTTAATTCAGCTGAATACAATTAAATACAATAATTTGTATGTAATATGTCATTACACCAGTGGATGGCAACAAGCGATTGTCTTTATGAATGTATCATTGAATCAACCAATTCATTCAAACACTGATTCATTTAGGAACTAAATGACCGTCTTTATGAGCGAAATGAATCATTGAACCCTTCTGTCAACCGATTAATTAAACCATGGTTTTATTCAGGAATGAATCAGGTGACTGGCTGCTTCCAAAAATGGATACTCTCTGAATAAGTAGTTCTTTTAAATAATAATTGTGTATTATTTATGCACACTTCAATGTAGACATGCCAATTTTTTTATTGTTTTTCCGACTATATAGTAAGGAAGCGGGCATATTCGGATGCAACCACTGTATTTATGAGTGAATCACTGATACATTTAGTCTAAGAATGTATTAAACATTTTGATTCAATCTGAAAAGAAACAACCATCTTTGAGTGAATAACTGAATCATTTAGTTAATCAAAACATTACTGAAATCACATACTTACCTACTGTATATTAGGTGAAAAACGGTATGTGTAAAGAGTAGTATGTCCGAATTCACAGTTGAAGTCCCTTTAACAAGCCAAACTTGCTACTAAATGCATTATTTTCTGTGATGACAAAAATACTATTACTTATAGTTGATATGAAATTATACTGAATGCTCACTGGACAAACAGATTAGGTACAGTACAGTACAGTACAGTAATTTATTTTTAAAATAAATTAAGTGAAATAAGACAGCATTGCTTTTTACTGTGGAAGAATTGCAGACATGAAACGCAATGCTGGTGTATTGCATTTAGCATTGCTCCTACCATGGACTCCACTGTGGCACACATTCTCTTCCTTTAAGAATCGTACAGAAAATAAGAAAGAAATGTAAAAGTTTTTTTTTTTTTTTTTATTATTGCACCATATAAAGAATAGGAATTCTGTAAGTTAAAAGGGCTCAGGTTTTCAGAGAGTGTCAGTCTCAGAGACAGTGGATGTTTGAGAAGCAGTAGCTGGATCAGATCCATTGGTAGTTCAGAGGCAGCGGCTGTCTGATATTCAAAGTCAGATTCAGAGACAGTGGAAGCTTCAGAGGTCGTGTCGGTGTCTGAGGTATTGTCAGTCTCCGAGGTAGTGTCAGTCTCAGAGCCCCTGGCACCTTCATTATATTCAAGGGCAATCTCTGAGGTAGTGTCAGTCTCAGAGCCCCTGGAACCCTCATTATATTCAAGGGCAGTCTCCGAGTTAGTGTCAGTCTCAGAAGCAGTGGAAGGCTCCAAAGCACTGGAAGTTAAGAGGCAGTGTTGTCTTCGTGTCAGTCTGAGACGTACTGTCATTGTAAAATGTACTGTCAGTCTGACATGTAGTGCTGGCCTATGAGGCAGTCTCAATTTGAGAATCATACTTAATTTGAGAGGCAGTGTTAGTCTGATTATGACGATCTCAGGCGCAATATCCATCTCAGATGCACTGTCCGTCTCAGGGTAGATGACGGTTTCAGACGCACTGTCCGTCTCAGGGATGATGAAGGTCTCAGGCGCAATGTCTGTCTCAGGCACACTGTCTGTTTCAGGCACACTGCGTGTCTCAGGGACAATGACAGTCTCAGGTGCACTGTCCATCTCAGGTGCACTGTCAGTCTCTGGGATGATGACGGTTTCAGACGCACTGTCCGTCTCAGGGATGATGAAGGTCTCAGGCGCAATGTCCGTCTCAGGCACACTGTCTGTTTCAGGCTCAGTGTCTGTCTCAGGTGCACTGCCTGTCTCTGGCACAGTGTCTGTCTCAGGTGCACTGTCCGTCTCAGGCTCAGTGTCTGTCTCTGAGGTAGTGTCAGTCTCAGAGCCCCTGGAACCCTCATTATATTCAAGGGCAGTCTCCGAGTTAGTGTCAGTCTCAGAAGCAGTGGAAGGCTCCAAAGCACTGGAAGTTAAGAGGCAGTGTTGTCTTCGTGTCAGTCTGAGACGTACTGTCATTGTAAAATGTACTGTCAGTCTGACATGTAGTGCTGGCCTATGAGGCAGTCTCAATTTGAGAATCATACTTAATTTGAGAGGCAGTGTTAGTCTGACAGGCAGTGTCTGTTTCAGTGGAATTCTCAGACGCAGGGCCAGTTTCAGAGGGAGTGTCAGCCTCAGAGGAAGTTTCGGGCTCAGAGGCTGTTTGAGACTGATAGGCAGTGAAAGTCTCAGAGGCAGTGTCAGTCTCAAGGGCAGTGTTATCACTGAGTTTTCAGTCTCAGGCACACTGTCCGTCTCAGGGATGGTGATGATGATGGTTTCAGGCGCAGTGTCTGTCTCAGGTGCACTGTCCATCTTAGGCACACTGTCTGTTTCAGGCACAATGTCTGTCTCAGGTGCACTGTCTGTGTCACGGTCTCAGGTGCACAGGGATTATGACGATCTGCAATATCCATCTCAGATGCACAGGGTAGATGTTTCAGACACACTGTCCGTCTCATGTCTATGTCTGTCTGCACACTGTCTGTTTCAGGCACACTGCGTGTCTCTTCTCAGGTGCACTGTAGTGCACTGTCAGTCTCCTGCACGTCTCATTGTCCGTCTCAGATTACTCCAGTCTCTGCAGAGGTCAATGGACAAAAGATGCACGAAACTGATCATTGTTTGCACTTCTCCGGTCTATGTATGTGCACAAGGGCAGGATGCAAGATGAGTCTCATCACTGTGTCTTGGTCTCACACTGTCCGGCTCAGTGTCTGTCTCAGTCAGATGCACTGTCTCTGACAGCGACAGTGTCTCAGGTGCAACATCTCAGCACACTGTCAGTCAGCAGTCTGTCTGTCTCAGCAAAGTCAGCACAACTGATCTCTCTCACTGGGTCTCGCAGGTTGTGTGGTCAGTGCACTGAGGTACTGTCCTCTCGATCAGTGTCAGTCAGGTGCACTGCCTGTCTCTGTCCTGGCCTCGTTCTTCTCTCATGTGTGTCATCAGACCCCGCCCTCATCTGTCAGTCTGTAGTTCTGTCTCAGTCTCAGAAGCAGTGTCAGATATCCGCACAAGGTGCACTGTTCAGAGGCAGTCAGGTTGTCTCGACAGTCTCTTCTCACGTACTCTCATCTCTATGTTGTCTGTCAGTCTGACATGGTGCTGCACTGTGCAGTCTCATCTTGTATCACACTGTCTCAGGTGCATGACTGCAGTGTTGCAGTCTCAGGCTCAGTGTCTGTCTCCAGTCTCAGAGTGTCTCCTCAGTCTCAGGCTCCAAAGCACTGGAAGTTAAGAGGCACAGTCCGTACTCACTGTCACTGACAGTGCTCCAGTGAGTGAGAGGCGTCTCACCTGCCAGTTTCAGAAGTGTCAGCCTCGTTTCTCAGAGGCTGTTTGAGACTGAGGCTGTCTCAGAGGCAGTGTCAGTCTCAGGGCAGTGATACTGAGTCAGTCAGTCTCTGTCCGTCTCATGATGATGAGGCGCAGTGTCAATCTCAGTCCTGTCTCCACTGACACAGTCTCAGGCGCACTGTCCGTCTCAGGTCACTCCGTCTCATGCACTGTCTGTCTCAGGATATGGTCTCGCAGTCTCAGCACTGTCTCAGGTCACTGTTCTCGCACAATCTGTCTGTTGTCTTTCTCAACTGTCAGAGTGTCTGTCTCATCGCACTGTCCTGTCTCAGGTCTCGCACCGTCTCAGCTGCACTGTCCGTCTCAGGCGCAGTCTCAGGTGCACTGTCCGTCTCAGACTGTCTCACTGTGCACTGTCTCAGTCTCATGCACTGTCTCTCAGTGTCTGCACTGTCCGTCTCAGGCTCATGTCTGTCTCGGGTGCACTGTACATCTCTGGCACAGTGTCGTCTCAGGTGCACTGTCCGTCTCTGGCACAGTGTCTGTCAGATGCACTGTCCGTCTCAGGGATAATGACGGTCTCAGGCGCACTGTCCGCCTCTGGCACAGTGTCTGTCTCAGGTGCACTGTCCATCAGGTGCACTGTCCGTCTCAGTGTCTGTTTCAGGTGCATTGTCCGTCTCTGGCACAGTGTCCGTCTCAGGTGCACTGTCTATCTCTGGCAGAGTGTCTGTCTCAGGCGCAATGTCCATCTCTGGCACAGTGTCTATCTCAGGCGCACTGTCTATCTCAGGTGCACTGTCCGTCTCTGGCACAGTGTCTATCTCAGGTGCACTGTCCATCTCAGGTGCACTGTACTTCTCAGGCTCAGTGTCTGTCTCAGGTGCACTGCCTGTCTCTGGCACAGTGTCTGTCTCAGGTGCACTGTCCGCCTCAGGTGCACTGTCCGTCTCAGGCTCAGTGTCTGTCTCTGAGGTAGTGTCAGTCTCAGAGCCCCTGGAACCCTCATTATATTCAAGGGCAGTCTCCGAGTTAGTGTCAGTCTCAGAAGCAGTGGAAGGCTCCAAAGCACTGGAAGTTAAGAGGCAGTGTTGTCTTCGTGTCAGTCTGAGACGTACTGTCATTGTAAAATGTACTGTCAGTCTGACATGTAGTGCTGGCCTATGAGGCAGTCTCAATTTGAGAATCATACTTAATTTGAGAGGCAGTGTTAGTCTGACAGGCAGTGTCTGTTTCAGTGGAAGTGAAATTCTCAGACGCAGGGCCAGTTTCAGAGGGAGTGTCAGCCTCAGAGGAAGTTTCGCGCTCAGAGGCTGTTTGAGACTGATAGGCAGTGAAAGTCTCAGAGGCAGTGTCAGTCTCAAGGGCAGTGTTATCACTGAGTCAGTTTCAGTCTCAGGCACACTGTCCGTCTCAGGGATGGTGATGATGATGGTCTCAGGCGCAGTGTCTGTCTCAGGTGCACTATCCATCTTAGGCACACTGTCTGTTTCAGGCACAATGTCTGTCTCAGGTGCACTGTCTGTCTCAGAGATGATGATGGTCTCAGGCGCACTGTCCGTCTCAGGCGCACTGTCCGTCTCAGGTGCACTGTCCGTCTCAAGCTCAGTGTCTGTCTCAGATGCACTGTCTGTCTCAGATGCACTGTCCGTCTCAGGGATGATGACGGTCTCAGGTGCACTGTCCGTCTCTGGCACAGTGTCTATCTCAGGTGCACTGTCCGTCTCAGGCTCAGGTCTGTCTCGGGTGCACTGTACATCTCTGGCACAGTGTCTGTCTCAGGTGCACTGTCCGTCTCTGGCACAGTGTCTGACTCAGATGCACTGTCCGTCTCAGGGATAATGACGGTCTCAGGCGCACTGTCCGCCTCTGGCACAGTGTCTGTCTCAGGTGCACTGTCCGTATCAGGTGCACTGTCCGTCTCAGTGTCTGTTTCAGGTGCATTGTCCGTCTCTGGCACAGTGTCCGTCTCAGGTGCACTGTCTATCTCTGGCAGAGTGTCTGTCTCAGGCGCAATGTCCATCTCTGGCACAGTGTCTATCTCAGGCGCACTGTCTATCTCAGGTGCACTGTCCGTCTCTGGCACAGTGTCTATCTCAGGTGCACTGTCCATCTCAGGTGCACTGTACTTCTCAGGCTCAGTGTCTGTCTCAGGTGCACTGCCTGTCTCTGGCACAGTGTCTGTCTCAGGTGCACTGTCCGCCTCAGGTGCACTGTCCGTCTCAGGCTCAGTGTCTGTCTCTGAGGTAGTGTCAGTCTCAGAGCCCCTGGAACCCTCATTATATTCAAGGGCAGTCTCCGAGTTAGTGTCAGTCTCAGAAGCAGTGGAAGGCTCCAAAGCACTGGAAGTTAAGAGGCAGTGTTGTCTTCGTGTCAGTCTGAGACGTACTGTCATTGTAAAATGTACTGTCAGTCTGACATGTAGTGCTGGCCTATGAGGCAGTCTCAATTTGAGAATCATACTTAATTTGAGAGGCAGTGTTAGTCTGACAGGCAGTGTCTGTTTCAGTGGAAGTGAAATTCTCAGACGCAGGGCCAGTTTCAGAGGGAGTGTCAGCCTCAGAGGAAGTTTCGGGCTCAGAGGCTGTTTGAGACTGATAGGCAGTGAAAGTCTCAGAGGCAGTGTCAGTCTCAAGGGCAGTGTTATCACTGAGTCAGTTTCAGTCTCAGGCACACTGTCCGTCTCAGGGATGGTGATGATGATGGTTTCAGGCGCAGTGTCTGTCTCAGGTGCACTGTCCATCTTAGGCACACTGTCTGTTTCAGGCACAATGTCTGTCTCAGGTGCACTGTCTGTGTCAGGAATTATGATGGTCTCAGGTGCATTGTCCGTCTCAGGGATTATGACGATCTCAGGCGCAATATCCATCTCAGATGCACTGTCCGTCTCAGGGTAGATGACGGTTTCAGACGCACTGTCCGTCTCAGGGATGATGAAGGTCTCAGGCGCAATGTCTGTCTCAGGCACACTGTCTGTTTCAGGCACACTGCGTGTCTCAGGGACAATGACAGTCTCAGGTGCACTGTCCATCTCAGGTGCACTGTCAGTCTCTGGGATGATGACGGTTTCAGACGCACTGTCCGTCTCAGGGATGATGAAGGTCTCAGGCGCAATGTCCGTCTCAGGCACACTGTCTGTTTCAGGCTCAGTGTCTGTCTCAGGTGCACTGCCTGTCTCTGGCACAGTGTCTGTCTCAGGTGCACTGTCCGCCTCAGGTGCACTGTCCGTCTCAGGCTCAGTGTCTGTCTCTGAGGTAGTGTCAGTCTCAGAGCCCCTGGAACCCTCATTATATTCAAGGGCAGTCTCCGAGTTAGTGTCAGTCTCAGAAGCAGTGGAAGGCTCCAAAGCACTGGAAGTTAAGAGGCAGTGTTGTCTTCGTGTCAGTCTGAGACGTACTGTCATTGTAAAATGTACTGTCAGTCTGACATGTAGTGCTGGCCTATGAGGCAGTCTCAATTTGAGAATCATACTTAATTTGAGAGGCAGTGTTAGTCTGACAGGCAGTGTCTGTTTCAGTGGAAGTGGAATTCTCAGACGCAGGGCCAGTTTCAGAGGGAGTGTCAGCCTCAGAGGAAGTTTCGGGCTCAGAGGCTGTTTGAGACTGATAGGCAGTGAAAGTCTCAGAGGCAGTGTCAGTCTCAAGGGCAGTGTTATCACTGAGTCAGTTTCAGTCTCAGGCACACTGTCCGTCTCAGGGATGGTGATGATGATGGTTTCAGGCGCAGTGTCTGTCTCAGGTGCACTGTCCATCTTAGGCACACTGTCTGTTTCAGGCACAATGTCTGTCTCAGGTGCACTGTCTGTGTCAGGAATTATGACGGTCTCAGGTGCATTGTCCGTCTCAGGGATTATGACGATCTCAGGCGCAATATCCATCTCAGATGCACTGTCCGTCTCAGGGTAGATGACGGTTTCAGACGCACTGTCCGTCTCAGGGATGATGAAGGTCTCAGGCGCAATGTCTGTCTCAGGCACACTGTCTGTTTCAGGCACACTGCGTGTCTCAGGGACAATGACAGTCTCAGGTGCACTGTCCATCTCAGGTGCACTGTCAGTCTCTGGGATGATGACGGTTTCAGACGCACTGTCCGTCTCAGGGATGATGAAGGTCTCAGGCGCAATGTCCGTCTCAGGCACACTGTCTGTTTCAGGCACACTACGTGTCTCAGGGACAATGACAGTCTCAGGTGCACTGTCCATCTCAGGTGTACTGTCAGTCTCTGGGATGATGACGGTCTCAGGCGCAATGTCCGTCTCAGATGCACTGTCTGTCTCAGGGATGATGACGGTCTCAGGTGCACTGTCCGTCTCAGGGATGATGACGGTCTCAGGCGCATTGTCCGTCACAGATGCACTGTCCGTCTCAGGGTTGATGACGGTCTCAGGCGCAATGTCAGTCTCAGGTGCACTGTCCGTCTCAAGGATAATTAAGATCTCAGGTGCAATTTCCGTCTCAGATGCACTGTCTGTCTCAGATGCAATGTCTGTCTCAGAGATGATGATGGTCTCAGGCGCACTGTCCGTCTCAGGCGCACTGTCCGTCTCAAGCTCAGTGTCTGTCTCAGATGCACTGTCTGTCTCAGATGCACTGTCCGTCTCAGGGATGATGACGATCTCAGGTGCACTGTCCGTCTCTGGCACAGTGTCTATCTCAGGTGCACTGTCCGTCTCAGGCTCAGGGTCTGTCTCGGGTGCACTGTACATCTCTGGCACAGTGTCTGTCTCAGGTGCACTGTCCGTCTCTGGCACAGTGTCTGACTCAGATGCACTGTCCGTCTCAGGGATAATGACGGTCTCAGGCGCACTGTCCGCCTCTGGCACAGTGTCTGTCTCAGGTGCACTGTCCATATCAGGTGCACTGTCCGTCTCAGTGTCTGTTTCAGGTGCATTGTCCGTCTCTGGCACAGTGTCCGTCTCAGGTGCACTGTCTATCTCTGGCACAGTGTCTGTCTCAGGTGCAATTTCCGTCTCAGATGCACTGTCTGTCTCAGAGATGATGATGGTCTCAGGCGCACTGTCCGTCTCAGGCGCACTGTCCATCTCAAGCTCAGTGTCTGTCTCAGATGCACTGTCCGTCTCAGGGATGATGACGGTCTCAGGTGCACTGTCCGTCTCTGGCACAGTGTCTATCTCAGGTGCACTGTCCGTCTCAGGCTCAGTGTCTGTCTCGGGTGCACTGTACATCTCTGGCACAGTGTCCGTCTCAGGTGCACTGTCCGTCTCTGGCACAGTGTCTGACTCAGATGCACTGTCCGTCTCAGGGATAATGACGGTCTCAGGCGCACTGTCCGCCTCTGGCACAGTGTCTGTCTCAGGTGCACTGTCCGTATCAGGTGCACTGTCCGTCTCAGTGTCTGTTTCAGGTGCATTGTCCGTCTCTGGCACAGTGTCCGTCTCAGGTGCACTGTCTATCTCTGGCAGAGTGTCTGTCTCAGGCGCAATGTCCATCTCTGGCACAGTGTCTATCTCAGGCGCACTGTCTATCTCAGGTGCACTGTCCGTCTCTGGCACAGTGTCTATCTCAGGTGCACTGTCCATCTCAGGTGCACTGTACTTCTCAGGCTCAGTGTCTGTCCCAGGTGCACTGCCTGTCTCTGGCACAGTGTCTGTCTCAGGTGCACTGTCCGCCTCAGGTGCACTGTCCGTCTCAGGCTCAGTGTCTGTCTCTGAGGTAGTGTCAGTCTCAGAGCCCCTGGAACCCTCATTATATTCAAGGGTAGTCTCCGAGTTAGTGTCAGTCTCAGAAGCAGTGGAAGGCTCCAAAGCACTGGAAGTTAAGAGGCAGTGTTGTCTTCGTGTCAGTCTGAGACGTACTGTCATTGTAAAATGTACTGTCAGTCTGACATGTAGTGCTGGCCTATGAGGCAGTCTCAATTTGAGAATCATACTTAATTTGAGAGGCAGTGTTAGTCTGACAGGCAGTGTCTGTTTCAGTGGAAGTGAAATTCTCAGACGCAGGGCCAGTTTCAGAGGGAGTGTCAGCCTCAGAGGAGGTTTCGGGCTCAGAGGCTGTTTGAGACTGATAGGCAGTGAAAGTCTCAGAGGCAGTGTCAGTCTCAAGGGCAGTGTTATCACTGAGTCAGTTTCAGTCTCAGGCACACTGTCCGTCTCAGGGATGGTGATGATGATGGTTTCAGGCGCAGTGTCTGTCTCAGGTGCACTGTCCATCTTAGGCACACTGTCTGTTTCAGGCACAATGTCTGTCTCAGGTGCACTGTCTGTGTCAGGAATTATGACGGTTTCAGGTGCATTGTCCGTCTCTAGCACAGTGTCCGTCTCAGGTGCACTGTCCATCTCTGGCACAGAGTCTGTCTCAGGCGCAGTGTCCATCTCAGGTCTAGTGTCTGTCTCTGGCACAGTGTCCGTCTTAGGTGCACTGTCTATCGCAGGTGCACTGTCCATCTCTAACACAGTGTCCATCTCAGTTGCGCTGTCTGTCTCAGATGCACTGTCCGTCTCTGGCACAGTGTCCATCTCAGATGCATTGTCCGTCTTGGGGATGATGACGGTCTCAGGTGCATTGTTCGTCTCTTGCACAGTGTTTGTCTCAGGTGCACTATTCGTCTCAGGCACAGTGTCCATCTCAGGTGCCCTGTCCATCTCAGGTGCACTGTCCGTCTCTGGCACAGTGTCCGTCTCAGGTGCACAGTCCGTCTCTGGCACAGTGTCCGTCTCAGGTGCACTGTCCATCTCAGGTGCACTGTCCGTCTCTGGCACAGTGTCTGACTCAGGTGCACTGTCCGTCTCAGGTGCACTGTCCATGTCAGGTGCACTGTCCGTCTCTGGCACAGTGTCCATCTCAGGTGCACTGTCTGTCTCAGATGCACTGTCCGTCTCTGGCACAGTGTCTGTCTCAGGTGCACTGTCCGTCTCAGGTTCACTGTCTGTCTCAGGTGCACTGTCCGCCTCAGGCACAGTGTCTGTCTCAGGTGCACTATCCGTCTCTGACACAGTGTCCGTTTTAGGTGCACTGTCCATCTCAGACACAGTTTCTGTCTCAGATGCACTGTCCATTTCAGGTGCACTGTCCGTCTCTGGCACAGTGTACGTCTCAGGTGCACTGTCCGTCTCGGGGATGATGATGGTCTCAGGTGCACTGTCCGTCACGGGGATGATGATGGTCTCAGGCGCACTGTCTGTCTCATAGACAGTGTTAGCTTCAGAGGTAGTGGCAGTTTCAGATCCTGTGTCAAAATAAGAAGAGGGCAAAAACTGTTATAGCATTGGATCTTCTTTATTGTTATGAGAATAATGGTTACTGTGATTCAAATGTTCAAATTTAGTTGATTGCACATTGCTATATACATGTATAATTAATACTTCTATATGTATTAATTATCTATGTATAGACTTTTACAAATTAGATGAACAGTGTTTAATGTTACGCTCAAGTTATTGTGTCCTCTGTTATGTTGACTACTGTGCCTTCAAACTAAAGTTGGCAAAATGAAATGACAGTTAATAATATAAAGCTGACATTGCTTCCTTGGAGGGAAAAGAACTTGATAATGTTTGTGAAATCTATTTTTGTTAATTTTATCTGATATTGTCAACCTCAGTATGTCCACTCTATTATGGAAAATATGAAGAAGAAAAAAAGTCTGTAGAAACATATTTTTTGTCCACATTGTTAGAAAAACAAAAATCCAAAACTAATAATTCAGTGTCAATCCCCCAAATTATTTTGTGAGGATCAATAGTATAAAAAGTAAACAAAAACGTTGCTTATACAATTGTATCTGAAAAGTAAAAAATTACAAATTTATCACCAGATCAGCATACGTTTTTTTAAAGTGTTATGACCCTAACAACGTGGACATCAGCACATGTACACACACACACACACACACACACACACACACACACACACACACACACACACACACACACACACACACACACACACACACACACACACACACACACACACACACACACACACACACACACACACACACACACACACACACACAAAACAGCTTTTGATTTTCTACATTTTGTGATACTCAAAAGGCACTAAACACCAGGAATGACTTGTATGCTCAGATGTACAGATGATACAATAATGCACTTGCTTACCTTCTGTGAAATGCCACTCCAGTTGTCTCTTGGTTGGCTTTCTGGTGATCTGAAGTTGTTTGGTGTCCTCCTCTTTCACTGTATTTGGTGATTTATTTTTCACCCTGGTGGAGTACCACCATAACATCACCAGACTGGCAGTGATCAGCATGGTTTTGTTTTGGGGAACCAGCTGAATCTTCTGGAGTCTAGATAAATGGGCAAAGTCTTGCAGACAGACTTGCCAACTTTATATATTGAACTCTTGGGTCAACTGAATTAAGAGTGCAATAAAGCAGAGTTAAAATTTTTGTACAGCAGAGCTAATCTTGCAGTCGAGCAGAATACAAACCAGCAGACTGAGTTGTTAAGCGATCAAGCAGAATGAGTATTATACAGATTCTGAACATTCTAATTTTGAACCTGTCCTGTGACGTCACAGACAGCGCCAGCGCGAGTAAAGCGAAGCATTCTAGGCACGTATACTCGCATGAACAGAAATATTTTTTTTTAAATTGTATTATTATATTATTATTTTACTACAGGCCAAGGGCGTCGCTATGCCATTTTTAGGGGGCTTTAGCACCACTAAATTTCTGCTCAGCCCCCCTAAAAAACTTGCGATTCTTCCCCTTTAAATTTCAAATGAAAACGGCAGCAGACTTCGGCTCCTCCCCATCTTTCTGCGTGTTCTTCAATCCACAGACTGCGGTGGCGCAGAGGAGAGGACAAGGTGTGTGTTTATCGATAGATTGTTATAATATCTACATATATGCAGTTCTTTGTCATAAATACAGTTTACAAAAAGTCATGGGAGAGCAATCAGTTTCCAATCTACTGTAAAGTTTTCGCTGCATTCACCACTCATCACACCACAGCTGTTTCCTTCAGCGAAAGCCCTTAACACATATGAACGCATACTTTATAAAACGATCACGTTATTGCTATTTTCATTTGAAAATTTAGCTTTCAATATAGAACATAATATTAAAGTGCATGTGGCATTAACTACCATACAGTTATGCATACAAATGATTAAAGACAGTGACAGACAGCACTCAGTCAGTGCACTCATTTTAATTGCATATCAGAGTGATTGACAGAGATTGAAACATTGTGTGTGTGTGTTTCGTATTAATTAAAAAAAGATATATATATTGTTTGAATTGAATTTATATAGAACCTAATATTATTTATGAAGCTAAAAAGCTAAAATGAACTAGATAACATGATCAAAATTTTGGTATTTATATTTTATTGTAGATGAAACAAGGAGGGAGAGATATACGACAGTTTTTCATGTCACGTGGGAGTAGGTCTCCAAATGAGCAGCAGTCAGGTGAGAATAGAAATGACAGCCTCTCACACACAGAACCACTGTGTTCCCAAAATTGACTGCAGTCATTGCACACTAAAGTATTTTTCACTTTTTGTCTGCCAATTTCCACCAAAAAGCAGCAGTAGTGTCAAAGGATAAACAGATAAATGTTCTGACGTTATTGACACTCAACAAGAAATTATTAATTGTCTTTCACAGTCAAGTTAACTAAATTTCATTTTTTGGTTTCTCAGAAAAGTCAGTGCAAAAAGAGAGTGAAGTTGAGGCAGAGCAGATTGAAGAAGGCACAGTAGAGAAAGGGCAAGATCATGATCCAGGTGAGAAAGTGAACAGAGTTGGTTTGGATAAAGTGTCTTGTCAGTTAAAAATACAAATAAAGTTACCATACATATTTTTGTATGGTATGTGCGAGTGTTTATAGGTGTATGTGCATGGAAGTTTATATGTATGTGCGAGTGTTTATAGGTGTATATGCATGGAAGTTTATATGTATGTGCGAGTGTTTATAGGTGTATATGCATGGAAGTTTATATGTATGTGCGAGTGTTTATAGATGTATATGCATGGAAGTTTATATGTATGTGCGAGTGTTTATAGGTGTATATGCATGGAAGTTGATATGTATGTGCAAGTGTTTACAGGTGTATATGCATGGAAGTTTATATGTGCGAGTGTTTATAGGTGTATATGCATGGAAGTTTATATGTATGTGCGACTGTTTATAGGTGTATATGCATGGAAGTTTATATGTATGTGCGAGTGTTTATAGGTGTATATGCATGTGTAGTACTCCTGAAAATAAGTTTATAGAGATGAATTCAGGAAAATGAAAAAGAGAGCGCTGCAATGATGACTTCCTTGATGGCGTATTTAATCTGAAAGAAGCACATCACAGGCCCGCTACCTACTGAAGCGTGCAATGACGTCATGACGCAGGTATGCCAAACGAAAATAATTAATAAATAAATTAATGCACATAACACCTTTTTAAGAACAAATAGGAAATTAAACACTATTTAGTAATATTAGAAAATTAACAACTTTCTAAAATGGATCACATAAACAATCCACTTGATTGGCTCTATCTCTCTCTCTCCTCTCCATCTGTAGCTGGTGTGTGGTGAGCGCACTGGCGCCGTTGTCCTGTGGCAGCCGTCGCATCATCCAAGTGGATGCTGCACACTGGTGGAAGTTGAGGAGAGACCCCCCCCACATGATTGTAAAGCGCTTTGGGTGTACAACAATACACAAAAAGCGCTATATAAATGCATCATTCATTCATTCATTCATAACTAATATTCAATATTCAGTATATCACACTCTCCCCTACAGGAAAAGATGTCGTCCCGACATCTACCAATGGTCTAATACATTTCTAATGTTTTCTGTTAACCAACTTTTTTTTTTACACACACTCATGCCACAGTGACATATCACATCTTATTTTTTTTACATTTGTATACTCAGTCACCTTTTTCTCTATAATGACACTGCAAGTTCACATTTACCAACAGTCCTTGTCAACTGATTATAGTCTTTCTTGACTTGAATGCAAGAGATTCTGCCCCTTCAACACATTCAAGTTCAGGGGTTCCATCCAGTGTCCAAGAGAAAAAAACACAAAGTCCATTTCAACGCATAAAAACACTTTAGTCCCAGGCCGATGCCATATACAAAAAAACCCTGCAAAAGGCATAACGCAAAGTCTCTGCAAAAATGTTTCAAAAACGTTTTTTTTTTCAAAGTGTTCACTCATTTTTTTGATATGCTTTACACAACAGTCTATGTCCCGTTGGCCTGGAAACAATCCAGTATGTGTAAGTGTTTAATTGTTTTGCTCTTTCACAGTCCATCAGGATAAATTAATGTATGTGTGTGTTATTGCAATTTCCGTTTTAGTTCAAGCTTAATAACCAAAAGATGGTCTCGGGTAAGGAAACACCATTGGCACATAAGGCATAAATGTAGGTGTCCACATGTTAGGAGGGTGTGGCTCATACCCAGGATCAGTTACTTGCACTTTGTAACAGGTGGGAGTCCCTAGACTATCATACGTAAACTGCTTTGGTGGTCGTCGTTGCCTCCCTGAGTACTGGTATTCTCTTTGCACCTCAACTGGTCCATCACTTGACTCCATTTCCTCTGGTTCTTTCACAGGTAAGTTTTCACGTGCACTCAGCTTATTTTCCATTTGATTTTCAAGCAGTTCAGATCTTTGCTTCTTCACAGGTACATGAGAAGGTGTGGGAATATCTTGGTCTGCCTCAGTTGAAGGTAACTGTTCTAGTTCAAGCTGTAGTAATGCAGAATTATCTGATATATTGTGATGAGCAGGCAACTCAGGGGAAGAAGGTTGTATTGTTGCTTCCTCTTGTCTCTGATCAATACTACTTCGCTGTTTTCCCAACTGGCAAGGCTCAACTGGTACATAATACTCAGAGTCACCTTCACTTTCCAACTCACTTTCTTCCATTCTATTTGCAGGTACACTGGAGTTCTCCTGTGTCTGTCTCCGTTTTGATTTGGACCTCGGCGCAGGATCGATTTCGAGAGGTAAGTGATCACATGGCATCAACAGGTTTCGATGCAATACTCGTGACCTCCCTTTTCCTTGTTCAGGCTTTATCTCATAAATCGGCACATCTTCTGCAATTCTGCGTACAACAACATGAACTTGTTCTTCCCAATAGTTTCGAAGTTTACCTGGTCCTCCCCTCGGGGTCATGTTTCTTACCAGGACTTGACTCCCTGAGTCAAGGTCGGTGTATCTCACCTTCTGATCATAATTCCTTTTATTACGCTCACTTGCCTTTTTCACATGCTCTCTAGCAATCTCCTGTGCTTCTTGCATCCCTCGTTTCCATGTCTCCAGGTACTCGCTCTTGTTCATAGGCGTGCTGTCTGTGCCAAGTCCGAAGAGCACATCAATGGGAAGCCTTGGGGAACGGCCAAACAAGAGGTGAAATGGGGAGAAACCAGTCACTTCACTTTTTGTACAATTGTAGGCATAGATTAACTTGTTCAATGAGTCTTTCCAATTTGATTTCTGCTTGTCAGAGAGCGTTTTCAACATTTGTAACAATGTTCGATTAAATCTCTCTACCTGCCCATTCCCTTGGGGGTGGTAGGGAGTAGTTCTCGATCCAGTGATCCCACTGTACTTCTGCAGTTGTCCAAACAGCTGATTTTCGAACTCTCCCCCCTGATCATGGTGTATTCTCAACGGGAATCCAAACTTGAGGGCAAAGTCATTAAAGAGTTTGTCGGCAACAGTTTTGCCGGATTTTGACGTTGTTGCATATGCCTGTGCGAACCTCGTGAAATGATCGACTATTACAAGGATATATTCGTATCCTCCTCGACATCTTTCCAGGTGAAGGAAGTCCACAGAGACAAGCTTGAATGGGTAAGTCGTTGTGATTGGCTTAAGGGGTGCTCTCGTCTCTCGGCACGGTTTCTTCTGCTTCACACAGGAGCAGGTCCGTAACACATAATTCTCAATTTCTTGCTGCATGTGGGGCCAAAAGAAGCGGTCTCTTACTAAACTTGTGGTCCGATCAACGCCTTGGTGCCCCATTTTGTCATGCAATTCTTCAAGTGCAATTTTTCTGAATTCTGCTGGCAATACAAGCTGAGTTCTCTGTGCGGTTTTCCTTCGCAGAATACCATCCTCATCCAGTATTAACTTATTCCACCCTCTCATCATCCCTCTGGCTGCTGAACCCACAGATCTCAACTGTTTAGAAGAAGGTTTTACTCCAGACTGTAAGTGATGAATAATGAACTGTATGTCCTTGTCTTCCCTTTGAGCTCTCATGATTTCTTCCTTTGGCAGGGGTCTTGCTGATGTTGCACTGGTCTCTGCACATGTTGGTAAATTTGGACAAGCTACAGCGAAGGACCACGGTATACCTGACTCCCGCTGGACTTCTACCATCTGTATCATGGCCCCTATAGAATCCGATGAAAGCTCCACGGTGTACTCTGGTATATTTTTTTCAGTGTTGTCAATCTGGATAATGCATCGGCATCAACGTTTTCCTTTCCAGGCCGATACCGAATAGTAAAGTGGAAATCAGCGAGCTCCGCGACCCATCGGCATCCCGTTGCGTTCAACTTGGCGGTTGTCAAAATGTAGGTAAGGGGATTATTGTCGCTGTACACTGTAAAAGTTGGTGCATAGTAAAGATAGTCCCTAAACTTCTCCGTGACAGCCCATTTGAGAGCCAGGAACTCCAATTTTCCACTGTGCAAATGGTAATTCTGTTCTGCTGTTGTCAATGTCCTTGATCCATAAGCAATCACTCTCAATTTTCCCTCTAGATGTTGATACAGGACAGCTCCCAGTCCCAAATTTGACACGTCAGTGTGCAGTACAAATGCCTTTGTAAAGTCTGGGAACCCAAGCACAGGTGGCTTGACAAGGCAATCAATAAATTTTTCGAGCGTTTCCTGATGTTGCTCCGTCCACTCTATCAACTGACTTGATGAAGCCACATAACCCTTGAGGTAAGTCCCTCTCCTCCCTTTAGTTGTTGTTTGTACCTTTTTATTGTCATTTTTAAGCAGGCCATACAAGGGGCAAGCAATCCTCGAGAAGTCCTTAATGTAAGGGCGGTAGTAACTTAACAAACCTAAGGTCTTCCTCAACTCCCCTACTGTGGTGGGTCTGTTGTCCTTCAGTACTGTCACTGCCACAGTGTCTGCTGGATCCATCCTGCTCCCTTCTTTCGACACAATCCTTCCCAGGTAGCGGACCTCCTCCTTGAACAGCTCACATTTCTTGGGCTTCAATTTCACCCCGTGTGACCACAACCGCTGCAGGACTTTTCTTGCTGCCTCAACATGCTCGTCAAAGGATTTTGTGAAGACCAGTACGTCATCCAGGTAAGGAACACAAATATCATCTCGTAGTCCTTCCAAACATCCTTCCATGAATTGCTGGAATGCAGCTGGAGCATTCATGAGCCGAATACGGATCCATTCATATAACCCCCATGGGGTACAAAAAGCTGTTAATGGCCGGCTTTCTGGTGTCACAAAACCTTGATGGTACGCCTTCCCTTGGTCTAACAGAGAGAACCATCGATTTCCTCCCAAGCCATCCAGCATATCCTGCACCCTTGGAATCGGTTGGCGGTCAGGCACCGTCTTCCGATTGAGGTCCCTGTAATCAATACACAATCTCAGGCTGACATCTTTTTTTCTGACACACACAATTGGGGATGAGTAAGGGGAATGAGATTTTCTAATCCACCCCTGGGCGATCAAATCATGAAGATAATCTTTCATCTCTTGGTACAACGGTTTTGGAACAGATGTATACATCCGTACAACAGGTGTCTGATCTGTTAAACTGATGCTCAACTGTAGGTCTTTGACACAACCGATGTCCTCATCTGATTTTGAGAAGGAATGACATTCCTCTCGCAGCATTTGTCTCACTTTCTGCTGTTGTTCCATAGACAAATGACTCACATCCACAGGTGGGTCCCACACACCTTCACTGTCAGCCTCACACTCACTTGCTGGCTTCACACTTTCATTAACACAAGCTGTTGTTACACAAAATGACTCTGTTGCTGGTAGCACTGATTTTATTGTTTGTACTGTCCCGAGCTCAGTCTTTTGCGCCAGGAGGATGTCGTGGTCGGTCACATTCTGGACATTGATTTGAATCACAGGTCGGCTGCCCTTTTTCAGAGTCAAGAGTGTTTCAAGGGGTTCCAGTCCATCAGGGTACTGTGGATTGATAGATGGTTCAAACAACATGACACTATCCTGCTTCATACATGGTGTTTTTACTTGACACGATTGCATGTTTTGGCACATTGACATGTTTTTTTGTCACCTTAACACAATACTCGCTTGCACTCTCAGCGGTCACTAAGTTAATGAATGTTCGGATTTTACTTCTCCTCAAACTTGGAAAGGCGCTTCTAACAGTCTTGTTCAAGAGCCCTTTGCTCCCACCACTCTGCCCACTTACTTCACTCCATTTCATTACCTGCTCAATTACGTTGTAGCCAATGATCGGCTTGGACAACTGCTGTCCTTTTAGAACAAGTACAAGAATGACTAATGCTTCAATTTTATTTGCAGGAGGAGCCAAATTGAACGTGATTTCAACCCATCCTTCATAGGGCATGTTGGAACCATTGGCTGCGACGAGATTCAAATTGTCTGCGGTCTCTGTCACTTCGGAAACATTGCGTACTTTTACTCCAGGTATGTACTGATCTTTCCATCGTCGATCTACAATGCACACTTGGGATCCTGTGTCCCACAATGCCTCTGTTTTGTGTCCGTTCAGATAACATGTTACTAGGCATTGTTTACCGACCAGAGAAGTCACAGGCGAATGTTTGTTGACTTGACACTCAGAAATTAAATTACACTCAATGGGGATGATCTCTGGCAGTAATTCAACACTTTCAATATGCTGCTCTGGATGTGGAGGGAACAATTTCACTTGCTGGGTTACTCCCTGTCCCGCGGTGGCAACCCGTCCCCGTTTAACTGAACTCTACTCTGTGACCGGGGGCCTCTCTCTTTGCAACCTGCCAGAAAATGCTCATTGCTGCCACAGCGGTAACAATGGGTGCACGATTCCGTCGATCTCGCTTGCTGACAATGAAAACACTGTCTTGGCCTTGAGGGGCGTGTCTGTCGGTAAGGCTGGAAATATTGTGGCTGTGGTGTTGTTAGGTATTGCTGTGACTCTGCATGAAATGGTTGCGGATAGAACCCTTGAGCTGCATAATGAGATGACTGAGTTGGTTGGACATACTGCGCTGGCATTGGACTCACCAGTCGTTGATATGGTTGTGGTGTGAAATGAGGCGCTTGAAATGGATACTGGTGTTGTTCACTTCCATTTTGACTTGCCCTCCAGTCCTGGTTTTGTGGCACCCGATTCCCTTCGGAGATGGACTGATGGGCTGCTTTTAAAGGTGAGACATCACTGTTGACAACAGCGCATTGTTGCTGCAGAGGTGAGGGTTTCTGCATTGATTCCTTTATCTGCATGACTTCTTCACTTAAACTTTTCAACTGTGACATCAAATCACATTTCGGCTGCTTTTGCTTACTTTTTGACTGTGGAGTTGGTTCACTTAACTGAGTAACATTCACACTGGCACTTCGTTCGCTCTTTCTTTTACTCTGTCTCTCAACCTCGTGGGAACATGCTACGTTCAATTTTTCCAACAGCGTCTCGTCTGTGACTCTGGTGTCCACCAGGTATGGTTGGAGATCACCCTGGATACGGTCATTTTGTAGACCTGTTAACACAGTGTGAAGAAACATATTCTGTACAAGTGCTGGGTCATACTTCAAACCTGACTCGTCTTCTTGTGACGCAAAGATAATTTTCTGCCTCAAGTCAAGCACACGTATGAGGAAACTTTGGGGTGTTTCTTTTGAACGTTGTGATTCTGAAGTCAGTTGTTTATATAACTCTGTTGCATTCTTTTCTTGGTAATGGGAACGAAGGATTCGTCTTAACATCGGTAGAGTCAAATCTGCCTTTCCTTCCAAGTAGCTACGTAATTGAAGTCCTGGTGTAATGGCCCGAATAACTGCATCAACGATTTCTTGTTGTTGGTAACCCTTATTTAGTCCGCTTTCAATTTGACGCGCCAGACTCGAAAACGTTATTCTATCTTTTTGGCCAGGCTCTCCGATGAAACCTGAAATCTTAAACTCCCGGTGCCATACAGCTGGTATCATTTGTCCCTGTGGGGGCAACAAAGTGTTAACTGCTACACCGTCTGCTGATGCAGGTGCCGATCTGGTGCTCTGTGGAACAGGCAAACTTGTTTGTGCAGAGGGGAGCGAATCAGTTGCATGTTTAATTTCCCCTACGTGTCTCTGCTCTGAATTTTGCTCATTCACATCAGTTAACACCATTTCACTCAATTTCTCATTTATGTTTAGTAGTTCCGCCATGCCTCCATCCTCAAGTTCCTCCAGATCTTTTCGTAGCAGATAACTACTTAGAAGACTGACTAGGGAAAGGCGTGTGACATTTGCTTCTATATGAATTTCAAGGAACTGGCCCAGTTCAATTAATTTTCCTCTGGGCAACATACACAGTCTCTCACCGATCTCTTCCTGAAG
Organism: Ptychobarbus kaznakovi; assembly: GCA_027422405.1. Classification (NCBI taxonomy): domain Eukaryota; kingdom Metazoa; phylum Chordata; class Actinopteri; order Cypriniformes; family Cyprinidae; genus Ptychobarbus; species Ptychobarbus kaznakovi. The sequence continues at coordinate 23,249,016 of CM049802.1, read as the reverse complement.
GCTGTGTAAAGCATCCATCTTTACTGCAGTGTTTCACAGATTGTGTGTGAGCTTTGACTTATCTGACTTGACTCAGCAGCTTCTGGTGGTTGCTGTACCCCACGTGCATGCTCCATTCAATCAGCTCTGCCTGGTCACTTCACTCAACTGTTCCACATCTGGGTAGTTAAGAGATGGATATCCTGACGATAATGAGGGATGACCCGTCTGACATCTATCCCAGCGGTGCCTCCAAAATTGTAGTACTCCTGAAAAGAAGTTTATAGAGATGAATTCAGGAAAATGAAAAAGAGAGCGCTGCAATGATGACTTCCTTGATGGCGTATTTAATCTGAACGAAGCACATCACAGGCCCGCTACCTACTGAAGCGTGCAATGACGTCATGACGCAGGTATGCCAAACGAAAATAATTAATAAATCAATTAATGCACATAACACCTTTTTAAGAACAAATAGGAAATTAAACACTATTTAGTAATATTAGAAAATTAACAACTTTCTAAAATGGATCACATAAACATAACTAATATTCAATATTCAGTATATCACACATGGAAGTTTATATGTATGTGCGAGTGTTTATAGGTGTATGCACGTGTTTTATGTATGTGTTGATAAGCGAAGTTTGATTTAAATCCTATGTGGCGCCTCATAGCGCCGTGTACATCGATGTTTCCACCTCCACACTGAGAAATGACATGTAGCTTTTCAGTTGCGATTCAGTTTTGTTGATAAAGTCGCGGGGCTTCAGCTGTGCGCGCCTATGCTCCGCGTGCACGTGAGTGAGAGCGTGCTTTCCCTTGAATAAAAACAATTGCGTTGGGGAGGGGGACAAAAACGTGAAAATATTGTCATTTTATCCGGATGTTTGTTAGATTTATTCAATGTTTTTTATGTGTTGGTTCTTTTGCTGGTAGCCTGTAGCAGGGGCGATTCTAGGATTTTCATTTTAGGGGGGCTCAGCCCCCAATGAGGGTATAATAATAAAAAAATAAAAAAATATTTACAAAAAAAATGATTAATAGGGTAGCATGGTATACTAAACTTATTGCAGTATTCCACTGTATTGCATAGATGGGTATAACATCCGAGTACTGAATAAGCCAAATACAAGTCTACCTGATCTCACACACACCTGTTTACTGTACAAAAAAAAAAAATTACTGTTTGCATTACTAGTACAAATCTCTTTCTATGCTCAAGTACAAACAGAAAAATTTAAACATACAACATCATATCACTTTAAACTTACACTGACTATCCATATTAGCAATATAAACAACACAGCTATAAGGCTGGACAATGGATTAAACTATGTGGGTGCTGTGATTCACTTTCAAAAGTAAAAAAAACGAACAAAAAAAAAGACAAGCAAAATTGAAGCAGTCTGTGAGAAGGACAAAGTTTTTCCTTTGTAGCCCAGTTACTGGTTTTTCATGGGGACCATCAACCTGTGTCTTCTCTCCTTGAGAGTAGCAAATCTATTGAGAATTTTATTATGGTCCAATTGCTCAACGACATCTTTCTCGATTGCCATAATTGCCAGTTGATGGAGCCTACACTGACCCATTGTTCTCCTAAGCCAGGTGTGGAGACGGCGAAGAGCACTGAAAGACCTCTCGCACGTACAGCTGCTAACAGGTATAGTGAGGGCAACCTGGATGACAGATTTCAGTGATGGAAAAATAGCAGAATCCAGCAGGTTATACACTGAAATCATGTCCTGCGGAGCAGCACCAGCTTGCTTTTTACGTATCAAAAAGTGCCTCGCTACCATGACTTCCTCTGTCTTCAGTTCAATGTTGTAGTGGCGTGCAAGTTCTACCAAATGTGGATCAGAGAGGAAGTTTTCAGATGTCGGACTACATGCTTGAATGCCTTTAAGCAATGTTGCATTTACAGCAGAAAAACGGTTCTCCAATTCAGTTACCATTCTATCCAGACATGGATACAGTAACTTTGTTTTGTGTTGTTCGGCATCTGTGCTGATTCCCATATGCGCACCACAAGATGATTCAACAACAAAATCATCCATTCTTTTTGTCTTCTGTCTCTGTCCAGAAAGTTTCTCCTCAACTATAATATGATTAACTTCACACAATGCCTTTGCTCTGGCATAGATATCTGCAGCAGTGGAATCACTGCGTTTTTGTTTTAGGGAGTCACACACAGCATCTTTGTATGCCAATGCTTGGGGAAGGTCAATGGTCTCTTTTTGGAGGTATTTGTGCAAGCCTGCCACCACAGATAGGAGATCCTTGAAAAGAGTCAATAAATACACAAATGAGAATTTGCAGATTTTAGTTTTCAACCCCACTGCAGTAGCTGTGTTGATGGCAGACAGGCATTCAATGATGACAGGCAAATTGTCAAGCACCGCATTCACTGTGTGAAGCTGGCAAGCCCATCGTGTATTGCACAGCTGCACCAGTTCACATGGTTTCAATCCCAATTTTGTTTGTGCTTCTTTAAACTTGTGGTGGCTGACCAGAGAGCAACTAAAAAACGAGTAAAGATTTTTCAGCAGGCTAAAGAACTCTGTGGCCTCAGTAATCCCTCTGCAGGTGTGGCACAAGATGAGGTTCAACTCATGGGCATAACAGTGAACATATATAGCCTCAGGGTGCCTCTCCCTGAAAAGATATTGAACACCTCCAGCTGCTCCACTCATTACTTCTGCCCCATCGTATGTCTGAGCAACACACTTCAATTGAGCAATTCCTTCTTCTTGTAATTTCCTCTCTAATACTTCTGTTATTGGCTTAGCATCAAAACTTCTCAGCTCTGTCAGGGACAGGAATCTTTCTTTAATTGTTCCCTCAGTGACATACCTCACACAGATAGCTAGTTGTTCAGTGTGTCCATCTCTGGCCTCATCTGCCATAATGGCAAACATTTTTGACTCTTGCATTTCTTTGATAATAGTTGATGTCACCTCTTTTGAGCAGCAGTCTATCATTTCGTTCTGACTGACAGGGGAGAGGTAGGTGCTGTTTGATGGGGGAGTGTAATTTTGCAAGAAATGATCAAACTTCTGCAAAAGCCCCATGCATTCCATGAAGTTGCCCTTATTATGACTTTCTGCTGTTTCATCATGACCCCTGAATGGAAGCCCTTGCTTCCCTAACATGCAGGTCACCGCCACAATACGTCGCATGTACTCCCTTCTTTGTCTAATTTCATCAGCACTTGCTGCTTCAATCTGCTGTACAACATTTCCTCGTAACGCACTAGCCTTGTAACTGTTCCAAGAGACAATACAGTCCTTGTGTGATTGGGTCCCCTCATGTTTGTGAAATGCATTGAGCGCCTTTTTCCAATTTTTTAATCCACTACTCACAAATATATCTTGCTTCAAATTTTTACCAAACACACGACAAGCAAAGCAGTAGGCAGAATCTTTCTTCTCTGAGTACTCGAGCCAAGCAAAAGTCTGAAACCAGTTTGGCTGGAATGATCTTTTTTGCAAGCCAAAGTGCTCCTTGGGATAATGGTGTAATTTTGGCTGTTTTGGGCCTGTGTCCTTTTCACCTAAGTCAAACTGATCTAAAGCAGCTAAAGGTGCAGTTGCTATGTGTGCTTCATCTGGGTACATTTCTTTCTCTGCATATCTGTCCTTCTCTTTCTCCTGACACATGCCTTCCTCTTCATCATGCTCTCTCTCTCCCTGTACTGTGACAATCATGTAAAAAATATGTATGGTAACTTTATTTGTATTTTTAACTGACAAGACACTTTATCCAAACCAACTTTGTTCACTTTCTCACCTGGATCATGATCTTGCCCTTTCTCTACTGTGCCTTCTTCAATCTGCTCTGCCTCAACTTCACTCTCTTTTTGCACTGACTTTTCTGAGAAACCAAAAAATGAAATTTAGTTAACTTGACTGTGAAAGACAATTAATAATTTCTTGTTGAGTGTCAATAACGTCAGAACATTTATCTGTTTATCCTTTGACACTACTGCTGCTTTTTGGTGGAAATTGGCAGACAAAAAGTGAAAAATACTTTAGTGTGCAATGACTGCAGTCAATTTTGGGAACACAGTGGTTCTGTGTGTGAGAGGCTGTCATTTCTATTCTCACCTGACTGCTGCTCATTTGGAGACCTACTCCCACGTGACATGAAAAACTGTCGTATATCTCTCCCTCCTTGTTTCATCTACAATAAAATATAAATACCAAAATTTTGATCATGTTATCTAGTTCATTTTAGCTTTTTAGCTTCATAAATAATATTAGGTTCTATATAAATTCAATTCAAACAATATATATATCTTTTTTAATTAATACAAAACACACACACACAATGTTTCAATCTCTGTCAATCACTCTGATATGCAATTAAAATGAGTGCACTGACTGAGTGCTGTCTGTCACTGTCTTTAATCATTTGTATGCATAACTGTATGGTAGTTAATGCCACATGCACTTTAATATTATGTTCTATATTGAAAGCTAAATTTTCAAATGAAAATAGCAATAACGTGATCGTTTTATAAAGTATGCGTTCATATGTGTTAAGGGCTTTCGCTGAAGGAAACAGCTGTGGTGTGATGAGTGGTGAATGCAGCGAAAACTTTACAGTAGATTGGAAACTGATTGCTCTCCCATGACTTTTTGTAAACTGTATTTATGACAAAGAACTGCATATATGTAGATATTATAACAATCTATCGATAAACACACACCTTGTCCTCTCTGCGCCACCGCAGTCTGTGGATTGAAGAACGCGCAGAAAGATGGGAAGGAGCCGAAGTCTGCTGCCGTTTTCATTTGAAATTTAAAGGGGAAGAATCGCAAGATTTTTAGGGGGGCTGAGCAGAAATTTAGGGGTGCTAAAGCCCCCTAAAAATGGCCTAGCGACGCCCTTGTGTGTTGATAAGCGAAGTTTGATTTAAATCCTAGGCGGCGCCTCATACGGCGCAGTTAAACTTACAGATTCGTTATTAGAAGAGACGCATGCACAGACGCAGGTAACACACACACGCATAATCGTGTGAGCCCCCCCAACCCTCCCCTCCCTCTCCCGCTCACTCGCTCGGTAGTACGGTTCAAGTGGTTTTCTAGCTTTTCTTTATCCTTGCAGCCTTTTTAGTTTTTGTTTTGACAATTTCTTGTTTGGCAGACGTTTTGCTAAACAGCTAACGCTAGTGGTGCTGTTGAAGATCGCTGCATATCAGCGAGAGCTGCTCGTTATACGTCGCTGTCCTGAGAAGCAATACAACTTATGCCAACTGCCAAGTTTACACTGCACGATTTTAGCCCTATGTTTCACTCGTCGACAGGTTTTGATAAATCGCCGACAAATGCCCGACATCGGAGGCAAATCGGTGCTCGTTCACGCGAGTGACAATCACACAGTGTGAATTATCAAAGACACGATCTGAAGAAATCACCGATGATTCGGCGACTCCTGTGAAATATTTGGTATGCTAAATATCTGGAGCTGCTGTGTGAATGAGTTCTGACTGAAAAATACATCAGCGATGACCTACAGCCAACGAGAGAGCAAGATACAGGGCAGCGAGAAGCTCGGGGAGGACTTTTGTTGTTTAGTTTTTACAAAGCATTAACATACAAACAACGTGCATACATTTTGGCTTTCGAATATACAGATCAGGTAACGTTAGGCTACACGAAGATAAAGAAGGGGCTAGGGTTTTTCCTGTACATAATATTCTTCTATAAAGGACAAAATATTTATTGTATTTTTTTCAGCCCTTTGAGGGCTTTTATAGGCTATACGAAATAAACTCATTATAAAATGCACAACGCGTTGGTTTCACTTTCAAGTAGGCTAACGTTACTTTTAGATTTGTGTATGTAAAAAATTACCAGCAGAAGTATGTTGTTAACAAGTCATCTTTATTAATTACTAAAGTGTGTTCGGGAGGACTTATTACATAATATGGACCAGAGCCATATGGGTAGAAGGGACCTGCCACTCGGTAGCAGCCAATCAGTATCGACCAACGTAGCAACAGCCAATCGGATGTAACTGCACGTCAGCTGTCGCTAAAAACCAGAAGTTGGAAGAGGCTGCCGCTTGCAGCCAGGGACAACAAGACAAATAAATCAGTATATCAGTTTATAACAAATGTTAATACTTATTTAAGTATATATTATTCAGTATTGTGTATTAGTTGATACAAAAGGTTTGTTAAAAAGAAGTATAAAGAAGAAAAAATTAGTTTGGCTAAACGGTAAATTCCAACTGTATATATATATATATGGAGCAATGCGAGCTGGGAACCGTTACATAGACATATATATGTGTGTGGTGTACGTATACATATCAATGTTTGTGTTAAATAAAGTATATACATAAACACAGAGAGATGCTTATGCATTCATAGTGCATGTTTTATTTGTATTATAAATACTCAAATATTCAGTAAACTTATATGATAAAAGACCTACATAAATGAGAGAAAAAAACATGGGGTCATTAATGACTTTTATATTACATCATATTTTGCTGTGTTATGAAAATTCAGTCTTACAATTGTAGTATTTAAAAACAACATTGTTTTGTTCTTGTTTAAAGTAGCCTTTCAATTTGTAACAGGCTTGGTATGTAGTAAAAGTGAGTGCTGTACAATATAAGCCAGGTGTGTCAAACTCAGTTCCTGGAGGCTGGAGCCCTGCAGAGTTTAGTTCCAACCCTGCTCCAACTCACATACCATGCAGTTTAATTTAAGCCTGAAAGACTTGATTAGTTGGATCATGTGTGTTTAATTAGGGTTGCATCTAAACACTGCAGGGCTCCGGCCCTTCAGAAACTGAGTTTGACACCCCTGGTGTAAACGGTATCAAAAGCATGCCGTAACACTTCCTGCTGTTGTCTCCTTCTTGATGCGTCCGAAATGGCTGATGAGCACTGCAAAACTGATATGCAAAAAAAACAAATGTAACTTATTACTAAACATTACTTGTGTAAAATGGATTTGATTCACATTCCTACCATGTGTCATTTTGGATAAGAGCAGATTCACCCACCAACTCCTTATATGGGAAATATCATGCTGAAAAGCAAAAGTTAAATTTGGAAATTGATGTTTAAATGTCCAAAGGTAATACCTTTTACCAATATAGAAAAGGAAAGGATACTTTGCTTACCTGGGTGAGATCAAACTCCCAGTTAAGCGCCATATAAAGAGCATACTGCCAAACAGATACAATTTTTTTTTACAACTTTGAATATAAATCAAACTGTTAATTTGACAATACCTGAAAATGTGTGTAACTTTTTTCATTGGGATAAGCCTAGTGCCTTCTGATAACAATTATGAATGTTGTAATGGGGAAAGAAAACAAAACAAAAACTGTAACCCCTTACCACTAGCATAAATACACCGCAGTCCACAGATACTGTACTGTAAGATACATCATCTTTATTGCAATTGAGCTGTAAAAAATAAATATCTATATATAGAGGGAGAGAGAGCGATTAAAAAAAAACAATAATAATAATTAAAGCCACCATCTATGCCTATCTAAAGCCAGAGAACAAAATGTTGAACTGAACCAATTAACTAATATTTTCAACTGTTAAAAGTTATAAAGAACAATAAACAGTCCCAATATATTTTGTATAGATATCACACAAATAAAGAACCTAAAATTGTTTTGCAGTCACATGCATAGAACTTCAACTGGAGCACAGAACAGTTTTTCTCCAATGGAACTCAATGGGAAGACAGCAACTTACAGGTTTCAGTGACTTCACTTGCATTTAGAAAAAGGATGCAATCTTTTGAGGATGCATCAGCCTGTTAGAGAAAACAGAGTCACAACATAAATATAAGTTACAATATCACCTAACTGTTGAAACTAAAAAATAAGACAAAGAAAAATGTTAGTCAATAAAAGTTTTAATAGATCTAATTACATTTATATGCTCAAGGCTAGATATATTTCATATTTAAACCATATGTTCTGTTCCTATATGAAAACATGTATACTAGTGGATTTAGTTGTTTTTCAACTGGAATTCTGGGATCTCCTTCCTGGCATGTATATTTGTCTGTTCCCTGCAATCAGTGTCAGGCTCTGGTCAGCTTGTTGAAACGACAAAATTCAGACATTTGAAAAATGGTGAAGTACTGTTGATTAAAGGAGCATTAAAAATGTATGTTTTCTTTTCATTAGGAGGTTTGAAATAATTTTTTACTGGCTAGCAAAAAAAGATGTATGTAAAAAGCTTAACCTTGAGATTTACAATTAAGCAATTCAAAGCAGCTTTAACTTCTTGAAGTGCTGTGGTACTGCCTGTAGAGTGCATGCACAAAAAAACAGATATGATTATTATATGACAACAGCTGTCTGCGGCTAAATTAAACTGTCATTATAGACACTTTAAAAGGCATTATGCAATATGAAAGGGACTAAACACTAAAACAATTACCTTCACTGCTGAATGTCAATTTCCCATGTAGGCCAATGTGGACAGATTGCTTTGCTTGCATCTTCAAGGCTTTGGTGTATTTCTCATTAATCCTTTTGTTATGAAGATGAAAGTACAGGCAGAGAGAGAACATATAATGTTTATCTTTCATTTGACGAACATTTGGGGTACAGGTCCTTCCTTGTAAAGGAATAGATTCTCAAGTCTGTTTATAGTCAGTGATACTACCCAAATGTGATACTCCAAGGGCATTGCAGGCTTTTCTGGGCCCATGGGCATCTTTTGAGGAGACAAAATACTATTTTTCTCATCAATGCAAATTACAGGTGGCTGCTCCTGGACATGCTGCCTTGCCTTTTGGTTTTCTGATGATGGCCCTTCTGAGGAGCAATAGACAAAAATGTAAAGACAATATGTAGACAAAGACCAATAAATATTACACATTCAGAAATACCAGTATCAAAAACACATGCACTGGCTTGTTGGTAATTTTGCTTGTAACAGCAAGATCTGCAAACAATACAAAAAAAAGTATTCCTGTGGCTCAGTGGTGGAGCATAAGGTTGTGGGTTCAATTACCAGGGAACACACATACTGATGAAAAAATCAAGTCGCTTTGGATAAAAGTGTCTGATAAATGTAAATGATGAGGGGAATTAAACTTAACATGGATGAAATCTAAATGAAACATGACTTCAAAATGTAACTAGTAACATTACACACACCATGATTTTACAGGTGCTTTTTAAAGTCAGGGGCATGACACAAGATGTGCTGGCACTCAGGGCAATGCCAGTGGCACCTCTTCCGTTGTTGGGAATTCAAACAAAAGCAAGGAACACAGTATTTTTCTAGAAAGAAAAACATTTTGACTTACAATCAACAGGAAGAACTATGAAAAATGAATGTGTATTTTAGTTCCAACACAAAGTATTCAAACAATCCTGAAGGACTTGATTAGTTGTATCAGGTGTTTAATTAGGGTTGAATCTAAACTCTGCAGGGCTCCGGCCCTCCAGGAACTGAGTCTGACACCCCTGTATTAGAGAAAATAATAACAATCCTCATATAGCAACACAAACTCATTCACATATAGAATATAAAATTATAAATGACAAATCAAATAACATTTTCAATGGATTGGTTTTTGGATGTTCTGTTCAAAATAACTTAAGTTAGTAAGATTGTGGAAATGCAATGGCTTCTTACCTGCCTTCTTAACTGATATCCAGGCACACAAAAGGTGAAGACCAGAGAGCCAGAGAAAGAATGGTAGTTCTTAAAATAACTGTTTAATTCAATAGTAAGAAAAAAATTAATGAACGGATATCAGACAATGATATAATAACCACATTTTGTGGTTTGTGTTGCACATGTACCTTCTATAATTCTAGTCAAACAACATTAGTTTTATACGATTCAGTAGATTCATGCTAGTATTTAAAGGTAAAAGTAAGTCGTAGGTTAAATCTCTCCCACTTTCTAACAAAACTGCCAAAGACAGAATTGATCAAATGGCAGAAAACTCCAGTTGCAGAACAGTTGAAAACAGATTGCACGAAAAGCTTAGAAAAGTCAATTTGCTACACAGCTGGATGAAACGACCACAGTTGCAGGAGAGTCTGTGCTTATCGTATATGTACAGTAGTTGATGGAGACGAGTTGAAAAGTCACATACTTATGTCCAGTGTTTGGCAAAGTTACTTTTAAAAGTAATGCATTACAATATTGCGTTACTCCCTAAAAAAGTAACTAATTACGTTACTTAGTTACTTTTTATGGAAAATAATGCGTTACATTACTTTTGCGTTACTTTCACGTTACTTTTTATATATGAGCTGGGCGTGATTGTTTGTTTTTAATATAATAAGTTCTATTTATAGCAAATGTAAAAGCCCTTTCACCCCAAAAAGTGTCATGAATAAACCTCAGGCTGAAGGATGAGTAAATTCACGTCTATACAGTAGAACGCAGAAAAAGAAGGTTCAACATTCTTCAGCAATAAAAAACAATGAAGCACAATTGTTAGTTTATCTAAAGTATTTTTTTCTTATTAGTATGGTTGAACTGGATTATCAAAGGTCAGCAGCAAACACATTGGTTAATAAAATGAGTTTAGATATATTTGTGTTGTTTAACATATTTAATTATTGCAGGTTTGCGTCATATTCTGAGTTTGCATTTCACTGTTTTAATTAATTTTGATGAATACTGAATCTGTTTTTTGCGAGTGGGATGAATTAATACACATTCACATTTAGTCTAGATTAGAACTACAGTAAGATCATGTTCACACAGCGCACTGTCAGTCAATAAATGGAAAAAGTCACTCTGATATTTTCTTGTAAATTAAAAAGTAATGCGTTACTTTACTAGTTACTTGAAAAAAGTAATATGATAACATAAATTGTGTTACTTGTAATGCATTACCCCCAACACTGCATATAACAACCTGAAAAAAAGAGAACAAAATGTTCTGTGTATTCATGTCAAAAATTTTATTAAAACCTGAAATTATTTATATTTATTTATTTATATTAACTATATATGTGTAATATATATATATATATATATATAAATGGAAAAAGTAAAAAAGGTTGGGAACCACTGCTCTAGAAAGGATCCAGTCGGTAGATTGAGAAATCCGGTGCATCCCCCACTGTAAACGGTCTGGGGAGCCCGTGGTCTTTCTCCTACTTGCCAGCGCCCCCCCGAGTGGGTAGATTTGAAGCACCTAAATAAGCCCCCCCACGACGGCTTCTTCAGGTCGCTCCTGATATGCGTATCAGGAAGAGGAGCGCTTCCAATGGCTCTGCGCTGATCTGAGGCAGAGCGTGCAATGCCGTATCAATAGGATGAGGAGAAAACAGTTATTTTGTGATGGTGTTTGTATTTTTTTGGACAAACAGAAACAAGCCTGCAGGAACGAAGGTAACATGAGGGGAATGCAGGATGCGTGTGAATGAAACACGTGCCAGAGCATCGGTTGACTCATCTTCTGCACACGCTTTTGCTCCTCAGAGACTCACCAAAGAAACCAGAGGGAGTGATCAGCACATTAAGGAGCACCTTACAGCAGGAGGCATTCAATTATTTCAAGTACAGGTCGCCACTGTCCAGTGACTGTAGGAGCTTGGCTTGAAAAACCTGTAGTATTGCCATCACGCACAGTTGCTTGTATTTTCGGTAGTTGTAAATCTTGTCAACCAGGCGAGTGGCTTAGAAGGCAGTTTTTGTTGAGGCCTGCACCAAGAGTTGCCGAGGAAGGGCACAGATGTGCATTAACGGTCTCCTCAATGAGGGTATGTGCACGTAGCTGTGGGCTTCCGCCCTGACCATGTGGAAAATGATGGACTTTAGTGTGAAAATATGGATGCGCACCGATTGGTGTGCAAACCATGACTTTACTACCTGCTTAATTACATAAGGCAAGAATGGACCACTTCCTCGAGGCAGCCAGGTGACAGGTTCCTCTGGAACATCTCTTCTTTGTTGCAGAACAGAGATCAGCATGGGTGAATTCTACTGGTATGAAACACCCTTGACCCCTCATGTATGATCTGAGGAGAGAGAGCTAAGGGATACCTTTGATTTAAAAACCTAACCTTTAATTTAAAATGGTAAATCTGACATTTAAGAGCTGCCCGGGCATATTTAATCCTCAAAAATGTCATGCACCTATCATGCACTATTACAAATCTACATCCCCTCCAGAAGTCTGAGATCTGCTAGTGAGCGACGCCTCGTGGTACCATCATAGAGAGGCTCAAAATCACTCTCCAGAACATTCTCGTTCACTATTCCTGGCTGGTGGAATTAACTTCCCACCCCCATCCGGAATGCTGGATCCCTGTCAATCTTCAAGCAACAACTGAAAACTCACCTCTTTCAACACTACTTGACTTCATCATAAAAAATAAAAAAATTCAAACAATACTTTCCCTTTTTCTATATCTTAATCTTTCTCTTTATCTTTCTCTCCTTCCCTTGCTAGCTTGTATTTATTTGAACAATCTTACGAGATGGTCCTCACTGCAGAACACAAGATCCAGGGGGAGTGGTTGGATCTAGATCTAACTCCTCCCACCTTACATATACCTAAACCTACCCGTCTCCACCCCCTGATCCCTAAACCCACCACACCCCCACCCCTAAACCTACCCATCTCTACCCCTAAACTTACCATCTCCACCCCCTAGATGTGTATCCAACCCCGCGCCCTGGATCTTTGTTCTGCAATGAGGGGTTACTGAGTCTTACTGAGAATTGTTGATGGAAGGCTGAGAGCACAGGCTTGTCACCCAACGAATAAATATTACCCACAATGATGATTAGGTCTGACATTATTATGTGTATGGTGTAAGTTGGTTATATGTGCTTGAAAGAAATGATGTGAGACACAGTCAACTAATTGTGCCATTCCACTGACCTGAGTGATCAGTCCAATGGGCCAGAAACTATAGGACTGGGAACAAGTGCCTCTGGGCATTAACATCAGAAGTACTGTTGCTCTCAAAGAACACTTTGATTGTTTTATATAACGATTTTCATCTTAAAACGCTTAAAGTGTGTAGTTTTTGTGCCACGGTCCTGCTGGTGTGCCCGGGCTGGCCACCAGATGTCTCTGTGTGTTGAGCACATGGCTTGTTGTTTGTTGTTGGTGCCATGTGCTCCCATGTCTTATGTTGTGTGTGTATGTGGACTGAACACAGCTCTCTGCTGTCTGTTTTTCCCCTTCGGGGTGGTTTTTGTTCATCTTTGTTTTTATTTTGTTATTAAAAAACCCGATTAGCCTGCACTTAGCCAGTCCTCACCTCATCTCTCTCTGCACGCATCCTGTCAAAATCAAGTTTGCATTAAAATACAATAAATTATTTTAATGTAAACTATTTAGCCACTGCCTGGGTTGCATACAACATCCACATTGTATAACAATTTCTTTGTTCTTGAATCACCTTTCAAAAGTGTTAGTTTTATTCTGTGGTTATTTTAGCATATAGCTGATTATGTTATGTGTGGTGCAAATTGTACTCTGGTAATGCATCATCGTTGAAGTGCCTGTTCTGTTTTAAGTGTTGCTTTGTTTGAGGCTGACATTCATAGACTGCCTCAACAGCACTGGCTTACATTAGCTCAACATGAAACAACATGCAGCTAAAATCTGTCCAGACACAGTTTGATTAATTCCAGTGTTATGATCGTTAAGCTAAACATCATTCACCCAACATGACAATACTGTCCTCTATTCATAACATGTCAATGTAGTGCTATGTCCTAAAGGGGTAAAGTTAGTGAAATTCAGATTGGTTTACCTCACTTCAGTATAAATGTAAGTGTTAGTTTAATAGTATACTACATAAAATAAAATTGTCTAATGAAAATTGAGCATAATACATTTTTGTATAACTTGTTTATAAAAGCATTCTCATTTAATTTGAGAAACGGACTTATATGCGACAATTTACAGAAACAATGGTTTAACAATGGCTTTAGACATTATTGTATGTAAAATACAGCACTATGACAAAATAGTTTATTTACTTTTATTGTTTAATATGAATAAACATGAATTACAATATGCATAATGAGGATTTACTTAACATAATAAATCAGTCATTATTCAAACAAGCCATATACACAACCACCATCCATTTTTTTAAATGTAATCCAATCACACAATAAAAGTAGTCTTTGAATACTGAGGCCACACTGTTGCTGCTAGCAGAAGTCAGATTCAATGCCTAATGTTAAAGGAATAGTTAAAATATCAACTTCACTCAGCCCCATGTACTTCCAAACTATTTGGAATACAAAAAGAGACATATAACACAATGTTCACACTTCTCTTCTCCATACAATGACAGGGAATGAGGATGGATGCTGCTGAAGAGAAAAAACATTAAAAAAACATTAAAGCATACCATAAAAACTGTGTTTTAGCCTTGTGTTTACAGTCATATTCACTCAAATATGGCACATCAAGACATGTCCAGCCAGGTTTGATGTCAGTGTTGCCAAACAGCATTGGTTCTCATGTCTTGGGCTGCCTGTGATGTCCCATGTATGAATATGCACTTTACTGAATGAGACTGGACAGAGGCAAAGGGGGTTTCAGCTTCCAAAAATATTCACAAATCAAATATGGATTTGTGATCACAAAACTTTTGACAGAATGTTCATTTTTGGGTAAGCTGTTATTGTAAATATTTGCATTGAAATCAATCATTTATCACTAGACCGAGTGAGAGAAAAAGAAGGTGGCTTGTCTTTGCTAATTAGCTGCCTTTAAAATGTATGCAAAAAATGAAAGACAGTAATCGGTAATGTTGATAACGTTAATAACATGTTAAAACTTTCTAAACTCAAAACTCAACAATGGTAATCCGTTATAAGGTCCAATCACATAAGCCACTGCTCTTTCTCCTTACTGAAATGTTCTGCCCACTTCCTGGTTAGCTCCAGATAGTGGTCTGGCTGATGGGGTTTGTAGTCCAAATACAGACGGGCCACAGTCTTCTTGGGCACGGCCCTCTCAATCTGAGTTCCTTCATGCCACTCATTAAATGACGTTACTGTGATGATATCAGGCCTTATGGACATTGCTGCCTGCAAAGAGGTCTCGTAATATCGTCCATTCACTCGGTTGCGTGTGTTGTGGTTGTTCCACGGCCGGACGGCGGTGTCCATATAACCAGGTCCAGCACTCGGCACAAACAGCAAGTTGTTCTTGTCGCAGAAAGCTTTGATTGCTTTCCAGTTCTGGTGAGAAGATCCAAAGGAGAAGCCATTAGAAGCAAAGTAGGAGTACATGCCGTCAAACCCGCCAGCCAGGATGTCCTGCTTGTGACGCTCCTCCACAATGAGAGCGATGAAGATACCATCGTAAGGAGTTCCTCGGAGACTGTGAGAGCCCCTGATGGTCAGCAGCTCAGCCCAGGCCTCCGGTGGGGTAAGGTAGGAGTCGTACACATAAAAGAGTGGAAGGATCTTCCCAGTGCTGGACTTGAACCTGTAGAAAGCCCCATGTTTCCCGTATCTGTGAAAAGATTTGAGGAGCGATGTGTTTATTTGTAATATAATACTTATATTTAGTATTAAGTATATTTAGTATATTTAAATAGTTTTTTTTGTTTTTTTATAAAATGAAAACTAAAAGACTTTCAAATCACATGAGCCAATATTTTATTCACAATAGAACATAGAGAACATAAATGTTTAAACAGAGAAATGTTACACTTTTATCCACTAAATGAGCTCATTTCAAATTTGATGCCTGCTACGGGTCTCAAAAAATTTGGCATGAGGGCAACAAAGCTCTGGAAACGCAAGACATTTTGAAAAGATTCAGCTGGGAGAACATCTAGCAACTAATTTAGTTAATTGACATCAGATCTGTAACATGTTTAGCTATAAAAGGGATGTCTTAGAGAGGCAGAGACTCTCAGAAGTAAAGATGAACCGAGAAACCTCCAATCTGTGAGATTGAAGAGCCAAATCTCCAAAAAGTGCATACAAATATTGTGTAATACTTTAAAAACAACGTTCCTCAACGTCAAATTGCTTTTCTAAATCTCATCATATACAGTGCATAACATCATCAAAAGATTCAGAGAAACTAGAGAAATCTCTGTGCGTAAGGGACAAGGCCGAAGACCTTTGTTGGATGCACGTGGTCTTCGGGCCCTCAGACGACACTGCATCACTCATCGGCATGATTCTGTCATTGACATTACTAAACGGGCCCAGGAATATTTTCAGAAACCCCTGTTGGTAAACACAATCCGCCGTTCCATCTGAAGATGCCAACTAAAGCTCTATTATGCAAAAAGGAAGCCATATGTGAACATGGTCCAGAAGCGGAGTCGTGTCCTGTGGACCAAGGCTCATTTAAAATTGACTGTTTCAAAGTGGAAAAGTATTCTACGATCAGACGAGTCCAAATTTGACATGCTGTGTTGTCACGGGAACATCTCAGCTGAAGATTATGATGAAATTAGATCGCTCCCTTTGCCAAGAGCATTTCAAACGACAAAATAATTGCACGCACGTGCCCTGTTTACTTCAAAGTCACCACTCCAAGGGTATAGGGATGATCACTTCCGTTTGGAATTTGCCCTGGGAACCGTACGGTTCGGTACGCATACCGTGCCACCCTTACAATACATACAATTATAGGTTATGATTTATAATATACTTTTTAAACAAAACCACATACAATTTCAGAATTACACTACAGTAAGACTCAGTTTGTTAAAATTACTTAATACATTATATATTATGAACTAACAATTACATTTTTTTGCAGCATTTATGAATCAAAGCATAATGTATTGTTAATTCAAGGATATATACTGAACAAAATTATAAACGCAACACTTTTGTTTTTGCCCCCATTTTTCATGAGCTGAACTCAAAGATCTAAGACTTTTTCTATTTGCACAAAAGGCCTATTTCTCGCAAATATTGTTCACAAATATGTCTAAATCGGTGTTAGTGAGCACTTCTACTTTGCCGAGATAATCCATCCACCTCACAGGTGTGGCATATCAAGATGCTGATTAGACAGCATGATTATTGCACAGGTGTGCCTTAGGCGGGCCTCAATAAAAGGCCACTCTAAAATGTGCAGTTTTACTGTATTGGGGAGGTCCGAAAACCAGTCAGTATGTGGTGTGACCACCATTTGCCTCACGCAGTGCAACACATCTCCTTCCCATAGAGTTGATCAGGTTGTTGATTGTGGCCTGTGGAATGTTGGTCCACTCCTCTTCAATGGCTGTGCGAAGTTGCTGGATATTGGCAGGAACTGGAATACGCTGTTGTATACGCCGATCCAGAGTATCCCAAGCATGCTCAATGGGTGACATGTCCGGTGAGTATGTTGGCCATGTAAGAACTGGGATGTTTTCAGCTTCCAGGAATTGTGTACAGATCCTTGCAACATGGGGTTGTGCATTATCATGCTGCAACATGAGGTGATGGTCGTGGATGAATGGCACAACAATGGGCCTCAGGATCTCGTCACGGTATCTCTGTGCATTCAAAATGCCATCAATAAAATGCACCTGTGTTCGTTGTTCATAACATACGCCTGCCCATACCATAACCCCACCGCCACCATGGGCCACTCGATCCACAAGATTGACATCAGCAAACCGCTCACCCACACGACGCCATACACGCTGTCTGCCATCTGCCCTGTACAGTGAAAACTGGGATTTATCCGTGAAGAGAACACCTCTCCAAAGTGCCAGACGCCATCGAATGTGAGCATTTGCCCACTCAAGTCGGTAACGACGACGAACTGCAGTCAGGTTGAGACCCCGAGCGAGCATGCAGATGAGCTTCCCTGAGACGGTTTCTGACAGTTTGTGCAGAAATTCTTTGGTTATGCAAACCGATTGTTGCAGCAGCTGTCCGGGTGGCTGTCTCAGACGATCTTGGAAGTGAAGATGCTGGATGTGGAGGTCCTGGGCTGGTGTGGTTACACATGGTCTGTGGTTGTACTGCCAAATTATCTGAAACACTTTTGGAGACTGCTTATGGTAGAGAAATGAACATTCAATTCACGGGCAACAGCTCTGGTGGACATTCCTGCAGTCAGCATGCCAATTGTATGCTCCCTCAAAACTTGCGTCGTCTGTGGCATTGTGCTGTGTGATAAAACTGCACATTTTAGAGTGGCCTTTTATTGTGGCCAGCCTAAGGCACACCTGTGCAATAATCATGCTGTCTAATCAGCATCTTGATATACCATACCTGTGAGGTGGATAGATTATCTCGGCAAAGGAGACGTGCTCACTATTACAGATTTAGACAGATTTGTGAACAATATTTCAGAGAAATAGGTATTTTATGTAGTCTTAGATCTTTTTGAGTTCAGCTCATGAAAAATGGGGGCAAAAACAAAAGTGTTGCGTTTATAATTTTTTTCAGTGTATATACATTTTTAATTGCTGTGTGTTCATAATAAATTCATGTTAGTTTTTACAGTTTAAAATGCTGAAAATGTATCATTAACATTAACCTACAGTACATAAAAAAAATATTGTTCATTGTTAGTTCATGACACCTAATTCATTATATTAATGGAATACATTTTATTGTAAAGAGTTATATAAAGTATAATATATAAAAATATTAATACGTTACAATACGATTCCATTTGTTAACATTAGTTACTTTAGTTATTATGAACTAACAGTGAAAATACTTCTAATGCATTATTGAAAGGACAGTTCACCCCAAAATGACAATTAGTGATCGACCGATATAGATTTTTTTATAACCGATACCGAATATTTGTACGTTTATGTACCCGATAACCGATATGCAGAACTGATATTTATTTACTGTTATAAAGTAAATAAATAACAGAGTGAAGAAAGTCCATTCTTCGCTTTGGTTTTTCCTCATTTCAGTCATCTTAACAACAACAAAAAACTGTTGAAAATTAACATTTTCATGTAAAATGTAATCTTAAAATTACAACAATAAAAAAAATGTCATTTATAAAAAGCATCATCAGCAACACTGATATTAACAATAAGCAAAAGAATGTCTAATGTTTTCAAATGGAGAAAATAAAGGACAGGAGTCATATCAACTTCATTTTAAACCACAGTTGTAGGTTTATAAGCTGTTTAATAGGCTAAAGAGTGAATAATAATTCACTGAATAATATTCTCTGGAATATTGAAATAAGCTATAACAAACAAAACATCGTATTTTATTGCATTTCTTAACTGGCACGTTTTATCAGAATTATTAAAATATTTTTTTGTCATTTTAAATTATGAAAACTGCTGACAGCGCGGTTTATCTATGCATTTACACAGAACTATACTCAAACTGCGATCGCTTGCGGAGATAAAAAATTATTAATTTCGATAGAGATGTTTATTGGCGAAATAATGGTTCTATAGTAAATGTTAATATAGTTTAGCGTGTTTCAAACAAGTGAATCTTGTTAAAAGTTACATGCGGTGGCCGTGCTGGAGCTTCTCCTGAGTGAACAGTGCCCACTGCTCCAGGTGTGTGTGCACTTGGATGGGTCAAATACAGAGAACACATTTCACTGCTGGTTATACTCTGTATAATTGTGTATGTGACAAATAAAAAATAAATACAATTAAATATAAAATAAACTATTTTCAAAACCGATATCCGATTATGGTAAAATGCTTAAATATTGGGGAAAATATCGGTAAACGGTAAATATATCGGTCGTTCTCTGATGACAATGTTCTAAAACCTCATGCTGTTCCTAACTGGTATACATTTATTTCTTCTGTGGAACACAAAGTAAGATATTTTGGTAACCAAACAGTTCTGGTTACCATTGACTTCCAATGTGTGGACGAACAAAACAAAATATGTGTTTCTCAATTTAAATAAAGTCACACAGGTTTGGAACTGCATGAGGAGCACTAAATTATGAAATAATTTTCATTTTGGGGTTAACTATCCTTTTAATCTTAGTTCAACATTTATTAATAAATTATTAAGTCCAAAGTTGTATCTATCAATTGTAAATGTGAACTAATAATGAATAGCTGTATTTATTATAATGTTAGCACAGATTAATAAATACTGTAACAAATGTATTGCTTATTGTTAGTTAAACGGGCCATGACACGAGAAATCAAATTTGCCTTGATCTTTTGGCACATAAAGAGGTCTTTGTACCATTAAAACATCCTGCATGTTTCATAGAACATCATTCTTGTTATAAGCAAAGCATTTATTTAATAAAACTACAAAAACGGCTCGTTTGGATCTGAGGTGCAAGATGATATCACCTGGGCACAAACATTTGCATAAACACTGCCTCCAGACCACGAATCGATAAATGGCCGTCACTTAACGACTTTGCGTCAAATGCAAATAGAAATTACAATCACTGCTGCCATCTTGTCTGCACTGGATACTCTATACAGATGCGCTTTCACTTTCTGCCACATTCCACGTGCACAAGTCTGTCATCAATCGGACAAATGGAGAGAAAGAACGTTCGCTTTGACGCGCTTGGTTTAAATAGCTCGTTCACGTCTTTGTACAGATATCAGAAGGGTCCCAGCGTAAGGTACAAGTGGATAGTTGTTTTTTTTAATGGCGTCCCGTATCGTGTGAGGATTGATGTTGTCAAAACACTCACATGCGATAGCGAGGGGGCATTGATACTGTTTCTTATGCAATGACATTAGCTAAACATAACAGTGGCCGATTACTGTGAAGCATTAAACGACCCACCCCTTAAAACAGGCCATTTTAGACAGAAGGTCAGAATGAGGGTTGTAAAAATAATAATTTTTCCACATACATATTTTTTTTTTTGTGCAAAAAAAACTTTATTAACATTAGAAATAAACCTCAAGGAACATATTGAAATAATAAAAAAAATCTATGTCATGATCCATTTAATGCTAATTATAACCAAAATGCAACATTGCACAGTATTATAAAAGCGTTTGTGCTTTCTGGAATGTTACGTGTCCTTGTTCTGAAAGTGAGCCTGTGACAGCAGTACAGATGACTGCATTACCTGATACTCAGAGACCATGTAAACCCACACTTTACTTAGCTCGGTTTTACATAATGTCTTTCGTTGCAAGGCATTCCTGTTGCTAGAGAACAATTCAAGGACACATAACTTTAATATATTTGCAAAAAACGACTCAGCATGTTGCAGTCAGTAAACTGTTAAAGTGTTATATAGATTTACACACTGCAGCCATTGTTCTCTTGAACCTGAGTGAGCTAGCTGCAATACCATCCGGTCATGTTATAGGTTCTGAATGATTAATGTAAGAAAAGACCTCAATTTTTAAAACACCACTCTCTTTTCTGTTCACCAGGCTGGATTGAATTTCCCCCCAACTCAAAAGTTCAAAGCAACCCAGCTCATCACGATGGACAAGGGCTAGACTTTCAGGTTAGCAGACAGGATCCCTCTGATCTTTAGCTTTGGAACAGTGCAGGAGGAATGAAGGTATTGAAGAAGTGCAACCTACTTGTCAATGATGTATTTGATGTTGTCATGCACACTGAGGTCCGTCCGGCCTTTGTAGGGCTGCAGGTGAAACGCAACCTGTAAAGAAACAAAGGAATAATACCATGTCTAGCAGCTTCTAAATCATGTATTATTCAAATATACAACACATACAGTATGTCCATAATAAACTGATACATACATTGATAATGATACCATAGGCGTAGTGTGCATATAAAAGCAACAAAAATGTATTTGGACATGTGCTAATTGACAGCAATGTAATAACGCATGGTGGTAATCACATTAATGTCGCCTATGGTGACAGAAAGGAGATGAATTGTATAATAAAGTCGTTATCTTTGTTTCTTTGTGCACAACAAGTATTCTTGTAGCTATTACAGTCAAATTACAGTTGAACCATTGATGTCACATGGACTATTTTAACAATGTTCTTACTTCTGGGCTTGGGAGCGTATCAGTTACATTTCTGTCTATGGAGGATCAGAAAGCTCTCGGATTTCATCAAAAATATCTTATTTTGTGTTCTAAAGATGAATAAAGGTTTTTCGAGTTTGGAATGACATAAGGGTGAGTAATTAATAACAGAATTGTCATTTTTGGGTGAACTATCCCTTTAATTTTAGGTATGAGGTAGGATTAGTTGATCTAAAATATGGCCATGCAGAATTAGACATTCAAATATGCTTTATAAGTACTAATAAACAGCCAATATGCTAGTAATAAGCAAAAAGGTCATAGTGAGAATCGGTCCCTAAACTAAAGTTTTACCATATTTCTTTCTACAACAGTTCTTAAGTTCACAATGCACTGGAGGTGAAGATTATCTGTGAATTACAACTTCATTACCCATGTTTCAGACATACTGAACATATTGCTGTATCCTGCATTTGTAAGGTGGCTGACAGATGACTTTCTCAAAGTCCCAGAAACATAGCAACTTAAGAGACAGACGTGTCATGTTGAATACTCCGAGGAGACAGACGCTCTCCACTTCAGTGACAGCTACATGCACAAGGCTGATTGAACTGCAAAACCCTCAGGGCCTCGAAAGAGAAAAGCCAAGCACAAACACCCACCACTTTTCCACACTACCAATCCGAAAGGTCTTCATAAACTGTTTCCATGGCAACCTGCGTTTAGTGACACATCTCTGTCAAGGACAGTTTGACATCAGACATTTTGGACATGAACATCTACACTACACTAGTGTTGTGAAAAGGAGGTTGCTGATATTACAAATTACAGGTACTCGACACCTGGGATGTTCCATTGTCCCTCTATTTCTTGAGGACTGACAGCCAATGTAGTCAATAACTGGTTACAACTACATTGATTGCTATAATCATGACTTTTAATAGTGGAGTCATTGCAGAGGGGATAGAAAGAAAAAGAAAAAAACCTCTACCATGTTCATTGTTACTCACCTCACAAAGGTGACAAACTCATTAGATGCTTAAACAAATTATGGTGCCATTACCGTATTTGCCATCATTTGTTCATTACACAGCGAATGCTACACTATAAATCTTTTTTTTCTCATTTATTTAGTTTCAAAGAACTAAAGAGATTTGAATTGGATATGGCAAAAAAAAATCTGGTTTGTGATGCCCGTCTCAACTAAGTCTGTTTTTTTGCCTTCTCATTAGTTATGCTATATGACAGGGGAACATGTTCTGCTGAATTGTGAATTTGCTTTGACACATTTTTGAAAATCAGAGGTGTGAAAGTCTTTCTGAAATCTCTTATGCACTGCCATCTAACAGCCAAGCATGAAAGGTCTCTTTAAGAAATGTGTTAAACATGAAATGCAAATGAGTTTATAATTTCTACTTCAGGATCAAATGTAGTGCTTTGATGGTTGGAAAGATTTAAACATATTCTGAAATTCTCAGAAAGACTAAAGTACTAATAAATCCTTGTTCATTTCAGTGGCTGAATGTGTCTTTACAGAATGAGGCACGGCCTTGAGCGCAGTTACAAAGATACAGTGGTTGTTGTATAAGCACTGGCATGACGTCAATCCACTCACTCAGGCTATAAGCCTTGCTTTGCCCTTATATCTAAATATGTGACACCAAGATAAAGCTGAAATGCCAAAGAAAGAATTGTAAATCAATGCTACAGTACATGGTTGGTAAAGAAAGTAGACTGCACATACAGTCTTTCTCAAAAAAGGCCAATCACAGCACATAGAATGAAAAATAAAGCTGACAGCTCACCCCTAGGTCAGAGTGAAAACTAAAATGTGACATTCATGTGCAGGTTCTTCAAGGTTTCTGGAGGGAAAGGTGTCTAATCACATCTATTGATCACTGGGGGTACATCAGGGTTCAGTTGTTGGCCCCTTCATTTTCTCAACATACACAACACATTACTCCATCATTCATGTACACCATCAGAAAACGTACTGCTAGCATGAATGTGCAGCCACAAGTGGAGAGCAAATTAATTGGACATGGTTTGCCAGAACACATATACTGTGTTAATCAGCAAGACACATTATAAAACAAAAAGACAAATACAAGGACCTCACCAAAAGGATGTACAATGGCACCCGGAATTGTAGAAAAGCTCAGTTTTGTTGTGATAATTGTCATCATTATTGTAAAACATAAAGCCCAGATTCCAACACTATCGATTCTGATGGGAAACTAAGCACATGCAGTGAAGAGATACACTTCATTCCATTTCACTGCCCAAGCCGCCACTGGGAGCACTCATAAATGAGTACAGATGACTGGTACTGCTTTTTGTTTTCCAAACTAATTCAAACATTTTGTTCAAGGATTGTACAATCTCCTTGCAATGCAGCCCCTTGTGCATTTCAAGACTTAAATCGACTTCTGCGCCACAGAATACTATGCTTTGATTACACAAAACAGAGCAGTTGGTCAAGTCAAGGCATTTAGGAAACAGCATGACATTTTGCACGTTACTTTACTGATAAAGGGCATACTGATGAAGCGGTTTAAAAACTACAGGTCAATGTTGCGGCCAAAATTCAACAATTCCGTGACACATAGGAAGAAAACATAACTCATACATTGACAACACGACAGTAATCACAGGCATGGTGTTACAGACTTGCTTCTCTAGACACCAGGGGATTCTGGGCTAATAAAATATGACGGACAAAGAGCTCTAAGTCTGAGCTCCTCTCATCAGGCAGAAACGGCAAACACAGCTATAGGCAGTAAACACAGAGGCTTATGCAACCACTAATGAGCTCAAGAAATTACAGTCAGTGGCTCATCCACAAAAGCACAAACAATTCAGCTGTTACAGCAAAACTGAAAACCTTTTTAGTGCCTACCTATTATTTTTAGTAGTTCATATCTTGTTGAGTTTTTAAATAGATTGTTCAAGGAACACATCTTAAAGGAACATCTTTGTATCTAAAGGTTCATAAAAGATTCACTAAGGGTACTACTTGAAGGCAGGGGTTTATAAATAAATACCTAGGGGATTGTGAGGGAACTGCAGGGGGTTTGTGAGTTGATGAAAAATATTTAACATTAAAATAAAAAAGGAGTCTTCTGTTAATCAACAAAACTGAAATAACAAAATATCTTATAAACACTGTGATCTAAAGCAGCAGCTATATTGTTTAAAAAGTTGCTATATAGTTGCACTGCATGCTTTAGAGAGAAGCGCAGCACTGTGTTCATTTACACACCGGCAGCTTGTAATACTGTGTTTTCAGAGCAGCTTGGTCTACCTTTACAAGAGCATGTTCACTTTATTTACATTCACATATAATTGGCAACTTTTTATGGACTGACATTTACAGAATTTTACCAAAATTCCTCCAAAATCAAAGCTAGATGATCTGACATGTTAAAAGCATGAGGGTGTACACACTGGGAAATGTGGAACTTAAGAGAAACATGTGTATTGTCCCTTGCTGTTTTTTTCCTGTAAAGAGTGAAGCCAAGTTTAAACACACTGTTTCCATTAGCAGTTGAGCACTTTGTGTTTGGATTTCCCAACAGTAAGAATATGAATTGATATATATATATATATATATATATATATAATCACAGCATGACGATATACAGCCATATCTCACGTCTACGAGAGTGATGTTGCGTTTAACAGTCTGACGACACGAGTGTGTAATTAATTAGGAACAACACAGGAGTGTGTTTAACCCTTTACGATTCCTGTAAAATTTGCCTAAAACGCCTAAAAAAGGCATACCCAAAGTAAATTGCATGCTGTTCAAGGGCCATTTGGATGATATGCATGGTGTTGGTCTCCTTTGAAAGGTGACACTCTGAGGTTTGTTTCTCAACAGTCAGAATCACTGTAAGTCTTACTGATATTGAGTAATAGCACTTTGAATACACTAAAAAAGAAAAAAAAATTCTGCCTGCATTTTTTTTGTAAATAGAAGCTTGCAGATGACTATAGCTGGGAGGTATGAACTGGAAAATACATTGGGATCACAGAATGAAGCCTTACCAAGCCACATTTACCATTTGATAAACAATATATTAGAAAATTTGTGTTTTACACATGTTTATCTAATTTTATGTCAAAAAAATTACACTTGGGAGACTCCAAACGACCCTTTGTAACCAACGACACATACAATGCTGTAATTCTTGAATGCTTTAATGTAGTCATCATTTTGGGCTCTAATGAAAGGTTACACTTAGAGCTATTCAATTTCCCATCCAGATTCACTGTCAATAATTGCTGACACATAGTAACTGAAGCATAAACACATTATAGTGACATTTATTTACAGACTTCAAAATGTGTACACTTTTAAAATTACATATATATTTATAATTTATAATCTAAATAAATGTTTTTCCTATATTTCTATTTCTGTACATAGTACATTATTTAATTTGTGGGTTTTTTCTTATATTGGTGTTATATTGCATCCCTACTGTGTTATTCCTATGTATGTCTGTACTATCATGCATGTCTGCATTAAGTCAACAAAAAGTGGTCTGATAAAGACACTGATTGTACATGCTGTGTTTATTGTATGGTTTTATGGTTATAACCATATATAACCATATTCTATGGTTTACATAGTTGAAATCACAAGAATCTCAGCTTTCCATGGATATATGACATGTTCAACTTTTTTTTTTGAGTTTTTGTGTCTGACGACTTTACCCTGTCACCACTAGGCATCCCGCCGGCGGGCCGGCGGTACGCTGGATTCTTAAAGGGTTAAAAGCCCTATTTTGTGCAGAACTACTTCCTTCCACACGGATTCAAATCTAAAGTTGACAGTTTAACAGCTGAGCCCAAGCCTCCGTTACTTATTCCAAAACATCACTTTAGAACTAGTAATGACGGAACGTTGAGTTGCTCCATTAAAAGCGTATTATATTACCGTAGTGTATTATGTTGAGTAGAGTATTATGAGAGAAAGATTGACTGAACGATTGTGATTACCTGCATCTGATCCAGCATTCATTCTTCAGATCAATCTCATATTCTCAATAAACATTAGTTTAATTGTCCGATTGGCTCGTACTATCCTTTCATCTGTTTAGGGTGATTTTACAACAGCGCTGGTCAGTTCATTTGTTGGTTATGTCTTACAAGCTGTTGTTAAAAGTAAAAATAACGTACGTTTCCGATTTTTCCAATATAAAGTCTTTACTGCTGACTCGTCATTATAGTGGATTTGGGCATCCGCCATGATACTCGCTGTGAGAAATATGTTAACTCCGACAAGAGGAGTGATACAAATGATGAAACGGCTGTTGGAGTTCTGTTGGCCTCTAATATCAACACTCTTATTAGCCAATCAGATTTGAGTACCAGAAAGATGTGTGTATGTATATGCACATTCACATTCTTTTCTGACAGTGTTTAAAATATAACAATACATCAGAATAAAACTCTATAAACCAAGTGTTTTGTGTAAGCAGATAAGTTTGATGGATCTCTCACCAGTTACCTTGATACTGTGTCTATGGGCAGCATCCATTACAGCTGGCACTAGATCCTCTGTGGGTTTGCCATGTTCATCTGCCACACCAGGCGGATACCAGGACAGGACCACCACACCTGGTATCAAAAGTGGAAATACATTGCTCTACAAGTAGCATTTTGTCTCTTTTAAGGTTTTTAATGCTGAACGACCATATATATTGTACTATAATAACCAAATAAACAGAAATATTATAAAATGACAAGCACAATTAATCAAATTGTGTATAATACCTGTAGCAGCAGCTTCGATTTGAGCCATGTGGGATTCAATGACATCTGGATTGCTGGAGCTGTAGGGTCCCAGTTCAGGGTAATAACTGGACGCAATGTCATCTGGAGGATTGTGTCGTCCTTTAGGGTGACTGGAAGCTATTTTGGGATCCCAGTGCGGCACCAGTACATGGTCCCAGTGTATATAACTAGCATCCATCTCTGACGAGCCATACCATAAATAATAGAAGATGTGAATGTCATAGAATATGCTGTGGTCAGGACCAGAATTGGAGAACACTATCTTAGTGTCACTGGCCACACCACCATTCTGACCCACTGATTCATCTATGTGATTGGGTCTCTCCATTGGGTCCAACTCCATTCCTGGAGCAAGATCCGAGAAGCCATCAGTGGGTTTGAGGGTTCGTAGGCCCATCATAGAACCAAAAATAAACAAGGTGAACAATAGAAGAGCCACGCATGCTTTCCTGCGTAACCTGTTCATGGTCGCTGTCCGTAGTGCTGGAAACAGCAGTTCCCACAGAGGTTAATACGACCGAGGCCTCCAAAAGTGGGACGTCAAATGCTTGTGCTCCATTTCCAATTCCAGTTTGCCCTCTACCAGACTTGCATTTGTCACTCTGGGTTGGTTGCTTGGTCTTCCTCAGGAAGCCATTATCTTCATAACATTAACAACCTGTAAAAAAATTGAAAAATATACTTTGATTAATTTCTGAACATGCAACGGAGATACTAAGCTGACAAACCTGACAGCATTATTTATCACGGAATATTCATAACCTGACAGAGCATGCTATATTTCTAACTCAACATTGTGTAGATGTGTTTTTGTTAAGTCGCCCGTTTGAATTCGACGGAAAAGCGTCCATGCAATCATGCATTTATCACACGCACCAGTACATCTGGCTCCATCGCTTCATTTGCGCTGCTCCCACATGCAAACTGAACGGCGTCTTCTCTCTCGTGCTCTCCCACGCGTAGATCTGTATGCCAATCCCTTTGCGCAGAATAAAACACTTTCACATCAGATGCACTGGCTTTGTGAAAGCATCGGCGGATTTCTGTGCCTCTCTGTCGCCAGTGTGCTGGTGATAAATCATCTCTTGTTACTGGGAGGTGGAGTCTCGTGGGTTTGTCACCGTCCACGCATGCTCAAACAAGGACACTGGCTGTGTTCGCAATGGCGTGATGCAGACTGCATACTGAGCAGTATATACTGAATACGGCATACTATTTTTTTAAAGAGTGGTATGTAAAATAATGCTTGTTATGCAACGATATCGTTGGATACTTTACACACACACACACACACACACACACACACACACACACACACACACACACACACACACACACACACACACACACACACACACACACACACACACACACACACACACACACACACACACACACACACACACACACACACACACACGCACGCACACACGCACGCACACACGCACGCACACACGCACGCACACACGCACACACACACACACACACACACACACAGAACATTAATCATGATGCACAACAAAAGCTTATTCCTCAGAATACTACTACTTGCTGTGTTTTACTATATACTAAATACTATCCACTTTATTCCTAACACTAACAGTATCTGAAATTAACAACTATTTCAAAGATTGCTTTCACATGATGACTGTACATATTTAAACTGATGCTTATAGATTAGAACAATTCCTTTTATCATGTTAAATTAATTAACGATTAAACTCCGAACACCTGACGGCAATAGATATGTCCAAAAAAAAAAAAAAAAAAAACAAACAAGTCAAACACACTATCGTTTTTATTTCATTAGAATGGCTTCATCTTTGGCTATTTTAAGTCTAAATTAAAAACCTATCTGTTCGATAAGGCTTTTTATTCTGGTTGAAGTACTTTTTATCCTTGTCCTGTATTTATTGTTGCATGTTATGATTATTACTGTTTTCTTTTTCTTTTTTTCTTTGTTTTATTACTGTTTTTAGTTATTGTAAAGCACATTGGTTTACTCTGGTTGTAGTAAATAGTGCTATATAAATAAAACTGCCATTGCCATTGCCATCTATGCAAAAAGTATCAATTATTTATCAACAACGACGTTTCGGTCGCATGACCTTCATCAGGATTTTTTCCCAAGTGAAATTAGAAAGACATTAGCCTGATTAGGGTGTTTTATACTCATTATAACTATAGATAGGGTGATCCGTCCATGTACTCTTTTTCAGACCTTACAAAGGCATCGAGTCAGGACATAGCATATATTGCTAAATTGTCCAGGTTTTGACTTTTCTTTTGCCATTCTTTTTTCTATGGGGTGGTTCTATATACCCTACCCTACCCTGCCGCCCAAAACCAGTGTCCTAATTTTTGAAAAGCACAATATGGTCACCCTATTTATATCAAATATAACTAACACAATAACGCCATGAATCTATATTTCTGAAGTCTGAACTCCTCCCCCACGTTCACAAACATGTTCAAAATATCCGCCCCTTACCCACAGCCCCGCCCACGCAGGCTATAGCTCTCAGAAATGACAGTAGGCCAGGGCCGGAGTGGGATACATTTTCAGCCCGGGAGTGTAATGTTTATGACCAGCCCACCACCTATCCCCATCCCACCCCCTCTCACCGTGGTGGACAGGGCTGGACTGGGACAAAAAATCGGCCCTGGCATTTTTTTGGTCCAGGCGGCCCACCACCACTTCGAACTATATATATATATATTCAAGAAGAACATGTACCGGCCCGATTGTGCGTCGGCCCACCGGGAAAATGCCCGGTATGCCAGATTACCAGTCCAGCCCTGGTGGTGGAATCTGGATAAATGAAGAGACAGATCTGTTCTTTCTATCCTGTTATATTTATTTTTGACATGTTTCAATAAAAAATATGAATAATGTAAATATGGCCATAAATATCAATAACAAATCACATACTGAGTTTTCTGCAACAAAGAGTCCAACTGTTACATTATGAAAAAATGGTTTGCATTCAAACAAAAATGAAGTAACAGTTAGTGCAGTAAGAAATATACTTTTTGCACTATTGTTTTTTTTATATCCATGTCAATGTAATTACAATGTTGCTTACATTTAATTGAAACAGGCAATCAATACAAAAAAACCTAAACTGAATAAACAAAATTCCTTCAATGTAAGTCACTTTGGATAAAAGCGTTTGCCAAATGCATAACTGTAAATGTTACTAGTCACTGTACCTTGAGTCGCCAGTTCACGTGTGCTCGTTTGTCTTCTTGAAAAAATATTTGTCAGTTTGGCACATTTGGCCGCGTCATCCTCCAATGCATTTCTTTTTTTAACCTGGCTTTTTCAGCTCCTCCAGGCATCTTTTTTTACTATCCATTTTATTCTATTTTATTTATTCTTCCTGTGATTAGCGCACTCTCGCTAACTCACACCACGGCATTAATGGTTTCGGTTTGTCTCCATGGCAACGACCTGGGACACGTGCTTGTGTAGAAGAAGAGAGAGCGCGCGCGCGCTCTGACAACAGAAAACGTCACATTTTAATGTTAAATTCAAATCTAGTGTTATTAGCTTAGTTATCAGTCACACAGTAACTTAAACACATATACGTTATTCTGTGTATGTAAAAAAAAAAAAAAAAAAGCAGGCGAGTCTGCCGGCCCAATTTATGAGCGGGGCAGAGCGGCCCACCGGGAATTCTCCCGGTTCTCCCGATGGCCACTCCGGGCCTGCAGTAGGCTACATTGAGTGCAGAATCATATCTGTTGTCATGATGGCATCAGGCTAAAATGTACCTATGCAGCAACAACTGATGACATCATTCATATAATTCATAGTTTATGAGAGATTCTCAATCCCAAAAGATTCCCCATCCATTAAACACGTTCTGTCTTCCGTTTGAAACATTGTTTGATCGCATGTAATGTCCTGTGTCGACATCTGGTGGATAATAATGCATCGAGCGGCTCTTTCTGAGTGAATTCCCAGAGCACTTCAGTCCAGTCATCTAGAAGATCCAGTCCGTCTGTCAGTCTCTTGATTTCCACGATTTAATGTGAGAACAGACCATTTTAATTATCACTTAAATACAAAAAAACAAAACTAGATGGCGCAGAATTCAGCTCATGATGAGGACAGATTTTGTCCTACTGTAAAACATCATAATGTGAGAATCGGTGAGAAATTAGGATGACTTAATATGGCCAGAATGCCACGATTCAGTACACATACGTGTTTTTTTTTTTTTGGGTTGTTTTTTTTCTAGCATCGAGCACAATAAACCAATCTGATTTCATCTGTCCTCCCCCTCAGAGTGCTGGAGATGGTACAGTCTGCTTCCGAACGCTGTGTGAACTGTTCAAGACACCAATGCCACACACACACACACTGAAGATGCCCTGATACACACCTGTTCTGCCCGAGACAAACATGATGAACGCAGAAATGAAAACATCCTGCTGTAGGGCCGCTCATTATTGGTAAGTGGAGCTTTTATCCAGAATACTAAATTCTTAATATTGGCCATTTAACCTGAGATACATCAGATTTATCTGATATATTTATAATTGAAATATTACAGCAGTTGTAAATCCAGTGTAGTTTTGAAATAGATACTTTAAAATGTTTGCTGTGTTTGATAGTAAATGTCAGTGAAAATAATTTAAAAATATATATATTTTTAAATGTTGTACATTAATATTGTGGAAGCCACTGAGTCTGAATATATTATGGAAATCTTTACTGTTCTTAGGTCAGTTTTCTCTCAGAGCTCAGCCTGCTAAAATAACAGCATCAGTGACATTAAACATGAAAAGTAATACAAATTAATTATCTTGAAAAATCAATTCAGATCTCTAATGAGTAGCAATAATAGTGTATATTTGGCCCAAATATAGCATCAACTTATTTCCCTCATGACATCAGCTATGATCCATGTGCTTTGTTTCGGTAAAGAAATGTAATATCCAAATGAAAATTGGCAGGAAGCTTTAGAAATATGCTATATATACTGTATATATACGTATATATGTATATGTGTACATCTAAAAAAAATTAGAATATCATGAAAAAGGTCAATATTTTTTGTCACTCATTTCAGAAAGTGAAACCCATATATTATATAGATGCATTACACATAGAGTGAGATATTTCAAGCCTTTATTTCTTGAAATGTTGATGATTATGGCTTACAGATAATGAAAACCCAAAATTCAGTGTCTCAGAAAATTAGAATATTACATAAAAAAATATATATTTTACACAGAAATGTCAGGCTTCTGAAAAGTATGATCATTTCTATGCACTCAATAGTTGGTTGGGCCTCCTTTTGCATTAATTACTGCATCAATGCGGCGTGGCATGGAGGCAATCATCCTGTGGCACTGCTCAGGTGTAATGAAGCCCAGGTTGCTTTGATAGCGGCCTTCAGGTCATCTGCATTGTTGGGTCTGGTGTCTCTCATCTTCCTCTTGACAATACCCCATAGATCCTCTTTGGGGCTCAGGGCAGGCGAGTTCGCTGGCCAATCAAGCACAGTAACACCATGGTCATTGAACCAGCTTTTGGTACCTTTGGCAGTGTGGGCAGGTGCCAAGTCCTGCTGGAAAATGAAATCAGCATCTCCATAAAGCTTGTCAGCAGAAGGAAGCATGAAGTGCTCAAAAATTGACTGCATTGACTGTGGACTTCAGAAAACACAGTAGACCATCACCAGCAGATGACATGGCAGCCCAAATCATCACTGACTGTGGAAACTTCACACTGGACTTCAAGCAACATGGATTATGTGCCTCTCCACTCTTCCTCCAGACTCTGGGACCTTAATTTCCAAGTTAAATGCAAAATTTACTTTCATCTGAAAAGAGGACTTTGGACCACTGAGCAACAGTCCAGTTATTTTTCTCCTTAGCCCAGGTAAGATGCTTCTGACGATGTTTCTGTTTCAAAAGTGTCTTGGTAGCCCTTTTCCTGAAGATGTCTGAGCGTGGTGACTCTTGATGCACTGACTTCAGCTTCAGTTCACTTCTTGTGAAGCTCTCCCAAGTGTTTGAATCGGCTTTGCTTGACAGTATTCTCAAGCTTGCGGTCATCCCTGTTGCTTGTGCACATTTTCCTACCCAAGGTCTTCCTTCCAGTCAACTTTGCATTTAATATGCTTTGATACAGCACTCCTTGAACAGCCACCCCTTTCAGTAATGACCCTCTGTGGCTTACCCTCTTCGTGGAGGGCGTCAATGATCGTCTTCTCTTCTGGACCATTGCCAAGTCAGCAGTGTACACCATAATTGTGGTTTAAAAGAACAAGAGATACCCACAATTTATACTGTATGGATGGTCATTTATTGAAACTCAAATGTAAATATTATAATATTTTGAGATACACATTTTTGACTTTCATTAGCTGTAAGCTCTAATATATATATATATATACATATATATATATAGCTGGTTAGAGCTTACAGCTAATGAAAGTCAAAAATGTGTATCTCAAAATATTATAATATATATATATATATATATAAAACTATACCATTATAAAGTGCTTATAAAGTGCTGAAAAATTCAAGAATAAATTACAAAGGTGTTTTTGGGGTGTGTTGTAACCTTTTCTTTAACTTTTTGCACTGTTTATCACAAACATCAATACAATATTCCCACATCAAGTTCAAGTTCAAGTTGAGCTTTATTGTCATTCCACTACAAGTTGGTACATGGTGGAACGAAACGTCGTGCCTCACAGGACCACGGATAAATACAGACATACAACAATGAAGTAAAAAAACACTATAAACCTATACACAAATATTTATCTGCATCTAATTGTAGTAATGTGCTACTTATCCCATAACTGTTACATATTGTGTCAAGAACAACATGCTGTTCTTGTAACCAACCTCCCAATTTCTGCCTAACAGGTTGTTGGGCACACATAGTGATTTCAGTCCTTAAGCTTATTTCTAATTGTGCTGACTAATGGTCTTATAACCATCCATCTTTAATGAGAGTCATTCTGCAGAATTTAAATAACAAATGTACAGCCATACAACAGTTTAGAAATATCTCTGTCAGTGTTCAGCAGATTCAGAGGGGACTTCATAATCATAAAGCAGTCAGACAAGCCTCCTCAGAGCTGCTGTTCTCGTTCTGGAGCGATCTCTTTACCGAATGAGTCACCGCAGAGCAGAATAAGCATCTCATCATGCTTGTCTCTTTACCCCCCGCCTGGTGTTCTAGAACATGCAGCTATTATGCTGTGCAGCAGAGAAGAGCAAGGGATGCATAAATGTGCTGTTGGTACTTTTGATTCCCAGCAACATGTGGTTGTTGTGTAAGATGTCTCAGTGTAGTATTCTGGGTAATTCAGCACAGTCAGCCCACGCTTATCCTGGCTTTGAGTCAAACTGTGTTTGCTGCCTCTTTGTGTTCACCTTGACAAGACATTTAATAATTTTCTAGCTTCTCTTCTTCTCCTTCAATCTGAAGCCTCACGCTGTCTTGAATGTATTGTTTTTATTGGCTTTTTGTTGACAGTGTGCAACAAACATATTTGGCATACTTGATTTTTATATTTTGTGTGAGTAGTGTTTGCCTGTGAAAAAGTAGTTGTCACAATGGTTATCAGGGCATTACTTTGAATGTGCCAATGTGTTCTTTTTGTTTACTTGCTCAAGTCTAAGGCTCTGTGATATGACTTGGGTCCCTCCATCAGTAAAAGCATTTTTCCCCACATTTTATCATTTGCAAGATACATATTTTCAGATTGCTTAGAAAAGTACACAGAGCCCTGCACATTACATGGAGGGGGAAAAAAGAAAGAATAATTTGTTCCTACAATTTAAGGGAACTGCGTAGTCACAATTCACCTAAAACAAGGGAACAAATGAATCAGAGGTTTGCTAAATGTAACTAAAAATAGGAATTTAATACACTGTGGGAATTAGTTCTTAACGTCTTGTTCAAGGCTCTGTAGAAAAGTAATAGCATACAGTACAAGTCACTCAGTTTGTGGCATGATTCATGTTCATAGCACACGGTGCGAGCCTGAGTATTACTTAGGATGAAAGAGTTTGGAAAATTCTCAAATCTAGTAATATCATGCACTAAAAGTGTTTTGTGTTGTTCAATCATCAGCCTTCTAGCATTTATTACCTGTGATGATGCAAATTTGATCACAACTGCTGCCTGCACACACACACACACACACACACACACACACACACACACACACACACACACACACACACACACACACACACACACACACACACACACACACACACACACACACACACACACACACACACACACACACACACACACACACACACACACACACACACACACACACACACACACACACACACACACACACACACACACACACAGTATTATCCGCTTGCACATTTATAATTGAATGCAAACATTACACACAAACTGTTTCTCAGTGGCACAGGAATAAACACTCTCTCTCTTTCCTTTAGTTATACTGTCAAGATAGAAGGATGTTTCTACAGAGACAGAAAGCCTTTTTTCAATCCACTAAAACACCAGTCAAAGATCAATGGGTTCCTTTTAGTATATTACACAAGATAAGATTTACTGAGTTACAGACAGGGTTAGTGACTGTAGTGCTCTACTGCCATGGCTGATGCCAGTAATGACATCTGGCCGATAATCAATACAATGCAGATGGTATAAGAGGACATTAGATGTCCAAAATTGCTGACTTTAAATAAACACTTATTTTACACAGTATTTGCTCAAAAATTGGAACACTAGACAGGATGGTCATTTATGTAAACCAGTCCATTGATGCCAGAGCCAATGGTGGTAATCAAAAATGACTAATGAATCAGTATTAATATATTACCAGCACTTATTATAGCATACTAATAAAAGCTATTATGGGAATTATAAGATATACTTGCAATCTGAAAGCAGTGTTTTGTAGACACTTAAGTGCATGTTAATTAAATGAGAATGTACTTTAGTTTGTGTTTAAGTTAGTTAAATATAAGTTAAATAATGAAATATAACTATATATGTAAATTTAAGTTAAATACAATCATATCAAATGCAAATGGAATTTAGAGTGCTTTTTGACCCACTTAAGTAGGACTTTATCTACCTTTATATGTATTTTTATAAATCTATTGTCTATGAAATATGGTTAAAGTGAATTGCTGAATGTATTGACATGCATTTATTTTAAACTAAAATAGAATTTTCTGCAATTAACTTTAAATGCAACATGGAAATATGACATGAACATGTTCTTAAAAAGCTTTAGCGAGACTATAGTGTGCAGTGCATTTCCCATTGTGCGACAGAACGCCTCTGGCATGACTGTATGCCATATGTGTTTGGGATCTGTGCAGTGCAGTGGTTTCCCTATCCATCAATCCATTCAATCTTTATATTTAAATCTTTTTTTCTCATTGAAAAGATGCTCAGAGACAAACTGATTTATGCCAATGGGCAAACATAAGCTTGATAACCCTTGTTGTACAGATTTGTGGGGTTGCGCCAGTGCTTTGAAGTAGATGGCATCTGATGGCTGCTGCACATATGCTAAATGACAAACTCTAGATCAAGGTTCAAAACTCTGAAAGGACATAGTGTGTGTTGCGTTTGGACTGGCTATTTCAAGACGTCTGCTGTTTTCTGTGTTTCTTTTGGCTTGGATCAGTAAAGCGACCACCTAGTGCACACACCAGAGAGTGTAGTTTATTATGTCTTGAATGGTCTATTATTTGTTTATACTACCCAATAAATTAACACCATAAATAGTGGGCTCAACAAGAATGACCAGAAAGAACAAATTCTTGAACACTTGGATGAAAGGCTTTATTTCCTCAGAGACACTCTTATAAAACAACAGATTTTATCTTGTGTTTACAAGATAAAAGAGTGTTAGAGGCATGAATATGTGATGTGAGTAGCTTTTCTTGTGACTTACCAATGATTACATTCTCTGTATTCAGACTTCAAAAAGGAAATCCTTTAGGGTTTGTGATGATTGTGTTAATGTGTGTGCTTGTTCGGTTTGGAGATCTAGCAGCATAAACGGCTTGAAATAGTGAAGTGACAGCCGTGTATAGATTCATTTGAGATGTGTTGGTATTTAGTGTGTCATTCATGATGTTCACTGAGCAGAGCAGAAGTCTTCAGTTATCGGATCACAAGCAGAGGAGGAAGACACATTCCCATTCACACCTTCTGTACACGTTTGACCACTTCTGTCCCAATTTCTGTTGAGCTGAGGGTCTATGGGCCAGTGTATGTGGGCTTTTTCTGATCTTTCTTCCCTTGTTTCCATTTCGGTTTTGTTCATTCACTCTAACGTTCACCTTCCAGTTAACCTGTGTATGGGTGAGTGTATGTTTGTGCTTGTTTAGACTAGTTATGTGTTTTTGTTTAATAAAACGTTTGTGCAGTGTAACCATGTGAGTCAAGCTCTTGTGTCTTTGATTAATGCATTCAAGGCTCAGTTAGCTGAGGTTAATCTCTGCCTTCAGAAACTCTTTTGAGCTAAATCTTTTGTAAGACAAACTTTTACAGCAATGCAAAATGAGAGGATATTCATGGGGGTATATCAAATGTACAAGGGAAATTTATGTTTAGAAGAACAACTTTGTGGCGATCAAAGTTTAAAGTGCAGAGAGAAAGAGAGGGGTGTTAAATTATATGATTTTTAGGTATGGATAACAACTGTGAGAATTACTTGTTTCAGAAAAAAATAATGAACTCTGAACATTGTGTTTCTTTCACCTTCTAACTCTTTTGCTCACACATGATTAATGTTATATAATAATTTGTTTTTTATTTATTTAGTCATTTAGCAGACACTTTTATCCAAAGCGACTTACAAATGAGGACATTATAGAAGCAATCAAAACCAACAAAAGAGCAATAACATGCAAGTGCCATTACAAGTTCTGGTTAGCCTAACGCAGTATACGTAGGAAGGATTTTTTTTTTTTTTGAAAACTAGTATGTAAAATATAGAAACATTAAACTTAGTGTTAGTTTTACAAGAAAAGCTAGCAGTTAGAGAATAAATATGCAATTGATAGAGGGTCAAATGTTTGTGTTTTTTATTTTTTTAAATAAAAAGAAGACAGATTAGATCAAATAAATTTAGAATAGAGAGTGCTAGAGTTAGAGGGTCAAATAAAGATGGAAGAGATGTGTTTTTAGCCGTTTCTTGAAGATGGGTAAGGATTCAGCTGCTCGGATTGAGTTAGGGAGGTCATTCCACCAGATGGGAACAGTAAATGAAAAAGTCAGTGAAAGGGATTTTGTGCCTCTTTGGGATGGTACAGTGATGCGTCGTTCACTTGCAGAACGCAAGCTTCTAGAGGGCACATAAGTCTGAAGTAATGAATTTAGGTAAAGGGGTGCAGAGCCAGAGGTGGTTCTGTAGGCAAACATTAATGTCTTGAATTTATTGCGAGCAGCTATTGGTAGCCAGTGCAAATTGATGAACAGAGGTGTGACGTGCGTTCTTTTCGGCTCATTAAAGATTAATCTAGCAGCAGCGTTTTTGATTAATTGTAGAGGTTTGATGGAACTGGCTGGAAGACCTGCCAAGAGAGCATTGCAATAGTCAAGTCTGGACAGAACAAGAGCCTGAACAAGGAGTTGTGTTGCATGTTCCGAGAGAAAGGGCCTGATCTTCTTAATATTATATAATGCAAATCTACAGGACCGGGCAGTTTTAGTAATGTGGTCTGTGAAATTCAGCTTATCATCAATCACAGCTCCAAGGTTTCTGGCTGTTTTTGAAGGAGCTATGGTTGATGAGCCTAATTGGAAGGTGAAATTGTGATGAAACGATGGGTTTGCTGAAACCACAAGCAGTTCTGTTTTAGCTAGGTTTAGTTGAAGGTGATGGTCCTTCATCCAGCTAGAAATGTCCGCTAGACATGCTGAGATGCGAGCAGCTATCGTCAGATCATCAGGATGGAATGAGAGGTAGAGTTGAGTGTCATCAGCATAGCAGTGATATGAAAAGCCATGTTTCTGAATGACAGAACCTAGTGAAGCCATGTAGACAGAAAAGAGAAGTGGTCCAAGAACTGAGCCCTGTGGCACCCCTGTAGCTAGATGTTGCGACTTGGATACCTCACCTCTCCAAGATACTTTGAAGGACCTATCTGAGAGGTAAGAGTCAAACCACTGGAGTGCGGTTCCTGAGATGCCCTTTCTCAATAGGGTTGACAGGAGGATCTGGTGGTTGACCGTATCAAAAGCAGCAGACAGATCCAGCAATAAAAGTAATGAAGACTTGGAAGCCGTTGTTGCAAGTCTTAGATCTTCAACAACTGAGAGCAAGGCAGTTTCGGTGGAATGTCCACTTCTGAAGCCAGATTGGTTACTGTCCAGGAGGTTGTTCTGTGTGAGAAAGGCAGTGACTTGGTTGAACACAACTCGTTCAAGTGTTTTTGCAATGAAAGGTAGAAGGGAAACTGGTCTATAGTTACCTAAAAGAGTTGGGTTAAGAGTGGGTTTCTTAAGAAGTGGGGTTATACGAGCCTGTTTAAATGCTGAGGGAAAAATTCCAGTGTGAAGGGATGTGTTAACGATGTGAGTGAGTGCAGGAACAACTGCAGGAGAAATAGCTTGAAGGAGATGAGATGGAATAGGATCAAGCGGACAAGTAGTAGGATGACTGGAACGGATGAGTTTAGAGACTTCTGCCTCAGAGAGTGGAGAGAAGTATGTGAACGAGTTTATGTTTGCTGGTAAGATGTGATTGACAGATTGTGGTGTTGAAAATTGTGCAGAGAGGTTTGTAATTTTATTAATGAAGAATGTGCCAGAGTCGTCAGCTGTTAGAGTTGATGAAGGAGGGGGAGGAGGAGGACAAATGAGGGAGGAAAATGTTTAAAGAGCATGCGAGAATTAGGTGAATTTTTAATTTTGTCATGATAGTATGTCCTTTTAGCAGTGGAGACATTAGCAGAGAAGTCAGAGAGGAGTGATCGATAAAAATTAAGGTCAGTAGGATTTTGTGATTTGCGCCATACCCTTTCTGCAGCCCTGAGTTTAGAACGATGTTCGCGGAGAACGACAGATAGCCAAGGGGCAGAAGGAGTGGTACGTGCTGGCCTGGAAGTTAAGGGGCAGAAAGTATCAAAACAAGACATCAGAGTGGAACAGAAAGTGTCAGTAGCACTATTAGCATCAAGATATGATAACTGTTTAAGGAGAGGAAGCGAAGATAAAACCATAGCAGATAGTCGGGAGGGTGAGAGCGAGCGTAAGTTACGTCGAAAAGTGACATGTGGAGGGGTATGTGATGTGTCAGGAATCATGTTGAGGTTAAGAGTAAGGAAGAAGTGGTCCGAGGTGTGCAGTGGAGTAACCAGCACATGATCAGTGGAGCAGTGTCGTGTGTAAATAAGGTCCAGTTGGTTGCCTGATTTGTGAGTAGCCGTAGTTAACATTCTCTTGAGATCAAAAGAGGCAAGTAGAGTGTGGAAGTCTGCAGCTTGAGGTTTATCTAGGTGGATGTTAAAGTCTCCAAGTATAACTAAGGGTGTACCATCCTCAGGAAAGGTTGAGAGCAACAAATCTAATTCTTCCACAAAGTTAACTAGTGGTCCTGGAGGACGATAAACAACTACAAAATTGATTTTTAGAGGGTAGGTAATAGTAACCGAATGTGATTCAAAGGAGCTGTTTATACTCAGAGATGATAAAGGAGTGAATTTCCAATTATTAGAGATGAGCAGACCAGTACCTCCACCTCTTCCAGTCAAACGGGGGGTATGGGAAAAGGAGAAATTATTGGAGAGTGCTGCAGGTGTAGCATTGTCCTCTGGTTTGATCCAGGTCTCTGTCAGGGCCATGAGGTTTAGCCTTGAATGACTAGTAATGGAAGTAATGAAATCAGCTTTGTTGACAGCAGACTGACAATTCCAGAGACCAATAGAAAAAGAAAGTAATGTATTAGTAGACATAGGCAAAGTACGTAGGTTGTTAGGATTGCGTTGTCTACAGTGTGTGATGCGGGGTTTGCGAGTGGTAGTGATAGTATTGATCTGCAAACACATATTAAGAATTGGTTATAAAAACGAAAACAGAAGTGAAACAAGTAGTAGGAAAGAGGAGAAATAAAAAGCGATACTTATATCCCTTGCCGGTGTCCCTGCCCGGAGGAGTCGCACGGTAGAGTCGATGGTCTTTACACTCTTCGGTCTTCACACAATGAGGGCTTCACACGACGGCTGCCGCGACCGCTGCCGCGGTATATTAACCTTTTTAACCCCGTCTAACAAATTACTATTTTAATTCAGCTGAATACAATTAAATACAATAATTTGTATGTAATATGTCATTACACCAGTGGATGGCAACAAGCGATTGTCTTTATGAATGTATCATTGAATCAACCAATTCATTCAAACACTGATTCATTTAGGAACTAAATGACCGTCTTTATGAGCGAAATGAATCATTGAACCCTTCTGTCAACCGATTAATTAAACCATGGTTTTATTCAGGAATGAATCAGGTGACTGGCTGCTTCCAAAAATGGATACTCTCTGAATAAGTAGTTCTTTTAAATAATAATTGTGTATTATTTATGCACACTTCAATGTAGACATGCCAATTTTTTTATTGTTTTTCCGACTATATAGTAAGGAAGCGGGCATATTCGGATGCAACCACTGTATTTATGAGTGAATCACTGATACATTTAGTCTAAGAATGTATTAAACATTTTGATTCAATCTGAAAAGAAACAACCATCTTTGAGTGAATAACTGAATCATTTAGTTAATCAAAACATTACTGAAATCACATACTTACCTACTGTATATTAGGTGAAAAACGGTATGTGTAAAGAGTAGTATGTCCGAATTCACAGTTGAAGTCCCTTTAACAAGCCAAACTTGCTACTAAATGCATTATTTTCTGTGATGACAAAAATACTATTACTTATAGTTGATATGAAATTATACTGAATGCTCACTGGACAAACAGATTAGGTACAGTACAGTACAGTACAGTAATTTATTTTTAAAATAAATTAAGTGAAATAAGACAGCATTGCTTTTTACTGTGGAAGAATTGCAGACATGAAACGCAATGCTGGTGTATTGCATTTAGCATTGCTCCTACCATGGACTCCACTGTGGCACACATTCTCTTCCTTTAAGAATCGTACAGAAAATAAGAAAGAAATGTAAAAGTTTTTTTTTTTTTTATTATTATTGCACCATATAAAGAATAGGAATTCTGTAAGTTAAAAGGGGCTCAGGTTTTCAGAGAGTGTCAGTCTCAGAGACAGTGGATGTTTGAGAAGCAGTAGCTGGATCAGATCCATTGGTAGTTCAGAGGCAGCGGCTGTCTGATATTCAAAGTCAGATTCAGAGACAGTGGAAGCTTCAGAGGTCGTGTCGGTGTCTGAGGTATTGTCAGTCTCCGAGGTAGTGTCAGTCTCAGAGCCCCTGGCACCTTCATTATATTCAAGGGCAATCTCTGAGGTAGTGTCAGTCTCAGAGCCCCTGGAACCCTCATTATATTCAAGGGCAGTCTCCGAGTTAGTGTCAGTCTCAGAAGCAGTGGAAGGCTCCAAAGCACTGGAAGTTAAGAGGCAGTGTTGTCTTCGTGTCAGTCTGAGACGTACTGTCATTGTAAAATGTACTGTCAGTCTGACATGTAGTGCTGGCCTATGAGGCAGTCTCAATTTGAGAATCATACTTAATTTGAGAGGCAGTGTTAGTCTGATTATGACGATCTCAGGCGCAATATCCATCTCAGATGCACTGTCCGTCTCAGGGTAGATGACGGTTTCAGACGCACTGTCCGTCTCAGGGATGATGAAGGTCTCAGGCGCAATGTCTGTCTCAGGCACACTGTCTGTTTCAGGCACACTGCGTGTCTCAGGGACAATGACAGTCTCAGGTGCACTGTCCATCTCAGGTGCACTGTCAGTCTCTGGGATGATGACGGTTTCAGACGCACTGTCCGTCTCAGGGATGATGAAGGTCTCAGGCGCAATGTCCGTCTCAGGCACACTGTCTGTTTCAGGCTCAGTGTCTGTCTCAGGTGCACTGCCTGTCTCTGGCACAGTGTCTGTCTCAGGTGCACTGTCCGCCTCAGGTGCACTGTCCGTCTCAGGCTCAGTGTCTGTCTCTGAGGTAGTGTCAGTCTCAGAGCCCCTGGAACCCTCATTATATTCAAGGGCAGTCTCCGAGTTAGTGTCAGTCTCAGAAGCAGTGGAAGGCTCCAAAGCACTGGAAGTTAAGAGGCAGTGTTGTCTTCGTGTCAGTCTGAGACGTACTGTCATTGTAAAATGTACTGTCAGTCTGACATGTAGTGCTGGCCTATGAGGCAGTCTCAATTTGAGAATCATACTTAATTTGAGAGGCAGTGTTAGTCTGACAGGCAGTGTCTGTTTCAGTGGAAGTGGAATTCTCAGACGCAGGGCCAGTTTCAGAGGGAGTGTCAGCCTCAGAGGAAGTTTCGGGCTCAGAGGCTGTTTGAGACTGATAGGCAGTGAAAGTCTCAGAGGCAGTGTCAGTCTCAAGGGCAGTGTTATCACTGAGTCAGTTTCAGTCTCAGGCACACTGTCCGTCTCAGGGATGGTGATGATGATGGTTTCAGGCGCAGTGTCTGTCTCAGGTGCACTGTCCATCTTAGGCACACTGTCTGTTTCAGGCACAATGTCTGTCTCAGGTGCACTGTCTGTGTCAGGAATTATGACGGTCTCAGGTGCATTGTCCGTCTCAGGGATTATGACGATCTCAGGCGCAATATCCATCTCAGATGCACTGTCCGTCTCAGGGTAGATGACGGTTTCAGACACACTGTCCGTCTCAGGGATGATGAAGGTCTCAGGCGCAATGTCTGTCTCAGGCACACTGTCTGTTTCAGGCACACTGCGTGTCTCAGGGACAATGACAGTCTCAGGTGCACTGTCCATCTCAGGTGCACTGTCAGTCTCTGGGATGATGACGGTTTCAGACGCACTGTCCGTCTCAGGGATGATGAAGGTCTCAGGCGCAATGTCCGTCTCAGGCACACT
The DNA here is from genome assembly GCA_027422405.1 of Ptychobarbus kaznakovi. Taxonomy (NCBI): domain Eukaryota; kingdom Metazoa; phylum Chordata; class Actinopteri; order Cypriniformes; family Cyprinidae; genus Ptychobarbus; species Ptychobarbus kaznakovi. Next base: position 23,204,349 of record CM049802.1, on the reverse strand, counting down.
GTCTGTTTCAGGCACACTACGTGTCTCAGGGACAATGACAGTCTCAGGTGCACTGTCCATCTCAGGTGCACTGTCAGTCTCTGGGATGATGACGGTCTCAGGCGCAATGTCCGTCTCAGATGCACTGTCTGTCTCAGGGATGATGACGGTCTCAGGTGCACTGTCCGTCTCAGGGATGATGACGGTCTCAGGCGCATTGTCCGTCACAGATGCACTGTCCGTCTCAGGGTTGATGACGGTCTCAGGCGCAATGTCAGTCTCAGGTGCACTGTCCGTCTCAAGGATAATTAAGATCTCAGGTGCAATTTCCGTCTCAGATGCACTGTCTGTCTCAGATGCACTGTCTGTCTCAGAGATGATGATGGTCTCAGAAGCACTGTCCGTCTCAGGCGCACTGTCCGTCTCAGGTGCACTGTCCGTCTCAAGCTCAGTGTCTGTCTCAGATGTACTGTCTGTCTCAGATGCACTGTCCGTCTCAGGGATGATGACGATCTCAGGTGCACTGTCCGTCTCTGGCACAGTGTCTATCTCAGGTGCACTGTCCGTCTCAGGCTCAGGGTCTGTCTCGGGTGCACTGTACATCTCTGGCACAGTGTCTGTCTCAGGTGCACTGTCCGTCTCTGGCACAGTGTCTGACTCAGATGCACTGTCCGTCTCAGGGATAATGACGGTCTCAGGCGCACTGTCCGCCTCTGGCACAGTGTCTGTCTCAGGTGCACTGTCCATATCAGGTGCACTGTCCGTCTCAGTGTCTGTTTCAGGTGCATTGTCCGTCTCTGGCACAGTGTCCGTCTCAGGTGCACTGTCTATCTCTGGCAGAGTGTCTGTCTCAGGCGCAATGTCCATCTCTGGCACAGTGTCTATCTCAGGCGCACTGTCTATCTCAGGTGCACTGTCCGTCTCTGGCACAGTGTCTATCTCAGGTGCACTGTCCATCTCAGGTGCACTGTACTTCTCAGGCTCAGTGTCTGTCTCAGGTGCACTGCCTGTCTCTGGCACAGTGTCTGTCTCAGGTGCACTGTCCGCCTCAGGTGCACTGTCCGTCTCAGGCTCAGTGTCTGTCTCTGAGGTAGTGTCAGTCTCAGAGCCCCTGGAACCCTCATTATATTCAAGGGCAGTCTCCGAGTTAGTGTCAGTCTCAGAAGCAGTGGAAGGCTCCAAAGCACTGGAAGTTAAGAGGCAGTGTTGTCTTCGTGTCAGTCTGAGACGTACTGTCATTGTAAAATGTACTGTCAGTCTGACATGTAGTGCTGGCCTATGAGGCAGTCTCAATTTGAGAATCATACTTAATTTGAGAGGCAGTGTTAGTCTGACAGGCAGTGTCTGTTTCAGTGGAAGTGAAATTCTCAGACGCAGGGCCAGTTTCAGAGGGAGTGTCAGCCTCAGAGGAAGTTTCGCGCTCAGAGGCTGTTTGAGACTGATAGGCAGTGAAAGTCTCAGAGGCAGTGTCAGTCTCAAGGGCAGTGTTATCACTGAGTCAGTTTCAGTCTCAGGCACACTGTCCGTCTCAGGGATGGTGATGATGATGGTCTCAGGCGCAGTGTCTGTCTCAGGTGCACTATCCATCTTAGGCACACTGTCTGTTTCAGGCACAATGTCTGTCTCAGGTGCACTGTCTGTGTCAGGAATTATGACGGTCTCAGGTGCATTGTCCGTCTCAGGGATTATGACGATCTCAGGCGCAATATCCATCTCAGATGCACTGTCCGTCTCAGGGTAGATGACGGTTTCAGACGCACTGTCCGTCTCAGGGATGATGAAGGTCTCAGGCGCAATGTCTGTCTCAGGCACACTGTCTGTTCAGGCACATGTCTCAGGGACAATGACAGTCTCAGGTGCACTGTCCATCTCAGGTGCACTGTCAGTCTCACACTGTCCGTCTCAGGGATGATGAGGTCTCAGGCGCAATGTCCGTCTCAGGCACACTGTCTGTCAGTCTCAGTCTCAGGTGCACTGTCTCAGGTGGTGTCTCACGGTCTCAGGCGCAAGTCTCAGTGCACTGTCTGTCTCGACGGTCTCAGGTGCACTGTGTCTCTGTCTGTCTCATCTCAGATGCACTGTCCGTCTCATGTCTCTCAGTCTCAGGTGCACTGTGTCAGTCTCAGGTGCAATTTCCGTCTCAGATGCATCAGATGCACTGTCTGTCTCAGAGATGATGATGGTCTCAGGCGCACTGTCCGTCTCAGGCGCACTGTCCGTCTCAGGTGCACTGTCCGTCTCAAGCTCAGTGTCTGTCTCAGATGCACTGTCTGTCTCAGATGCACTGTCCGTCTCAGGGATGATGACGATCTCAGGTGCACTGTCCGTCTCTGGCACAGTGTCTATCTCAGGTGCACTGTCCGTCTCAGGCTCAGGGTCTGTCTCGGGTGCACTGTACATCTCTGGCACAGTGTCTGTCTCAGGTGCACTGTCCGTCTCTTGCACAGTGTCTGACTCAGATGCACTGTCTGTCTCAGGGATAATGACGGTCTCAGGCGCACTGTCCGCCTCTGGCACAGTGTCTGTCTCAGGTGCACTGTCCATATCAGGTGCACTGTCCGTCTCAGTGTCTGTTTCAGGTGCATTGTCCGTCTCTGGCACAGTGTCCGTCTCAGGTGCACTGTCTATCTCTGGCAGAGTGTCTGTCTCAGGCGCAATGTCCATCTCTGGCACAGTGTCTATCTCAGGCGCACTGTCTATCTCAGGTGCACTGTCCGTCTCTGGCACAGTGTCTATCTCAGGTGCACTGTCCATCTCAGGTGCACTGTACTTCTCAGGCTCAGTGTCTGTCTCAGGTGCACTGCCTGTCTCTGGCACAGTGTCTGTCTCAGGTGCACTGTCCGCCTCAGGTGCACTGTCCGTCTCAGGCTCAGTGTCTGTCTCTGAGGTAGTGTCAGTCTCAGAGCCCCTGGAACCCTCATTATATTCAAGGGCAGTCTCCGAGTTAGTGTCAGTCTCAGAAGCAGTGGAAGGCTCCAAAGCACTGGAAGTTAAGAGGCAGTGTTGTCTTCGTGTCAGTCTGAGACGTACTGTCATTGTAAAATGTACTGTCAGTCTGACATGTAGTGCTGGCCTATGAGGCAGTCTCAATTTGAGAATCATACTTAATTTGAGAGGCAGTGTTAGTCTGACAGGCAGTGTCTGTTTCAGTGGAAGTGAAATTCTCAGACGCAGGGCCAGTTTCAGAGGGAGTGTCAGCCTCAGAGGAAGTTTCGGGCTCAGAGGCTGTTTGAGACTGATAGGCAGTGAAAGTCTCAGAGGCAGTGTCAGTCTCAAGGGCAGTGTTATCACTGAGTCAGTTTCAGTCTCAGGCACACTGTCCGTCTCAGGGATGGTGATGATGATGGTCTCAGGCGCAGTGTCTGTCTCAGGTGCACTATCCATCTTAGGCACACTGTCTGTTTCAGGCACAATGTCTGTCTCAGGTGCACTGTCTGTGTCAGGATGATGATGGTCTCACACTGTCCGTCTCAGGGCACTGTCCGTCTCAGGTGCACTGTCCGTCTCAAGCTCAGTGTCTGTCTCAGATGCACTGTCTGTCTCAGATGCACTGTCCGTCTCAGGGATGATGACGATCTCAGGTGCACTGTCCGTCTCTGGCACAGTGTCTATCTCAGGTGCACTGTCCGTCTCAGGCTCAGGGTCTGTCTCGGGTGCACTGTACATCTCTGGCACAGTGTCTGTCTCAGGTGCACTGTCCGTCTCTTGCACAGTGTCTGACTCAGATGCACTGTCTGTCTCAGGGATAATGACGGTCTCAGGCGCACTGTCCGCCTCTGGCACAGTGTCTGTCTCAGGTGCACTGTCCATATCAGGTGCACTGTCCGTCTCAGTGTCTGTTTCAGGTGCATTGTCCGTCTCTGGCACAGTGTCCGTCTCAGGTGCACTGTCTATCTCTGGCACAGTGTCTGTCTCAGGTGCAATTTCCGTCTCAGATGCACTGTCTGTCTCAGAGATGATGATGGTCTCAGGCGCACTGTCCGTCTCAGGCGCACTGTCCGTCTCAGGTGCACTGTCCGTCTCAAGCTCAGTGTCTGTCTCAGATGCACTGTCTGTCTCAGATGCACTGTCCGTCTCAGGGATGATGACGGTCTCAGGTGCACTGTCCGTCTCTGGCACAGTGTCTATCTCAGGTGCACTGTCCGTCTCAGGCTCAGTGTCTGTCTCGGGTGCACTGTACATCTCTGGCACAGTGTCCGTCTCAGGTGCACTGTCCGTCTCTGGCACAGTGTCTGACTCAGATGCACTGTCCGTCTCAGGGATAATGACGGTCTCAGGCGCACTGTCCGCCTCTGGCACAGTGTCTGTCTCAGGTGCACTGTCCTCAGGTGCACTGTCCGTCTCAGTGTCTGTTTCAGGTGCATTGTCCGTCTCTGGCACAGTGTCCGTCTCAGGTGCACTGTCTATCTCTGGCGTCTGTCTCAGGCGCAATGTCCATCTCTGGCACAGTGTCTATCTCAGGCGCACTGTCTATCTCAGGTGCACTGTCCGTCTCTGGCACAGTGTCTATCTCAGGTGCACTGTCCATCTCAGGTGCACTGTCTCAGGCTCAGTGTCTGTCTCAGGTGCACTGCCTGTCTCTGGCACAGTGTCTGTCTCAGGTGCACTGTTCAGGTGCACTGTCCGTCTCAGGCTCAGTGTCTGTCTCCAGTCTCAGGGTCAAGGGCAGTCTCCGAGTTAGTGTCAGTCTCAGAAGCAGTGGAAGGCTCCAGAGGCAGTGTTGTCGTCAGTCTGAGACACTGTCATTGGTGTCAGTAGTCTGAGAATCATACAGAGGCAGTGTTATCACATTCTCAGACGCAGGGCCAGTTTCAGAGGGAGTGTCAGCCTCAGAGGAAGTTTCGGGCTCAGAGGCTGTTTGAGACTGATAGGCAGTGAAAGTCTCAGAGGCAGTGTCAGTCTCAAGGGCAGTGTTATCACTGAGTCAGTTTCAGTCTCAGGCACACTGTCCGTCTCAGGGATGGTGATGATGATGGTTTCAGGCGCAGTGTCTGTCTCAGGTGCACTGTCCATCTTAGGCACACTGTCTGTTTCAGGCACAATGTCTGTCTCAGGTGCACTGTCTGTGTCAGGAATTATGATGGTCTCAGGTGCATTGTCCGTCTCAGGGATTATGACGATCTCAGGCGCAATATCCATCTCAGATGCACTGTCCGTCTCAGGGTAGATGACGGTTTCAGACGCACTGTCCGTCTCAGGGATGATGAAGGTCTCAGGCGCAATGTCTGTCTCAGGCACACTGTCTGTTTCAGGCACACTGCGTGTCTCAGGGACAATGACAGTCTCAGGTGCACTGTCCATCTCAGGTGCACTGTCAGTCTCTGGGATGATGACGGTTTCAGACGCACTGTCCGTCTCAGGGATGATGAAGGTCTCAGGCGCAATGTCCGTCTCAGGCACACTGTCTGTTTCAGGCTCAGTGTCTGTCTCAGGTGCACTGCCTGTCTCTGGCACAGTGTCTGTCTCAGGTGCACTGTCCGCCTCAGGTGCACTGTCCGTCTCAGGCTCAGTGTCTGTCTCTGAGGTAGTGTCAGTCTCAGAGCCCCTGGAACCCTCATTATATTCAAGGGCAGTCTCCGAGTTAGTGTCAGTCTCAGAAGCAGTGGAAGGCTCCAAAGCACTGGAAGTTAAGAGGCAGTGTTGTCTTCGTGTCAGTCTGAGACGTACTGTCATTGTAAAATGTACTGTCAGTCTGACATGTAGTGCTGGCCTATGAGGCAGTCTCAATTTGAGAATCATACTTAATTTGAGAGGCAGTGTTAGTCTGACAGGCAGTGTCTGTTTCAGTGGAAGTGGAATTCTCAGACGCAGGGCCAGTTTCAGAGGGAGTGTCAGCCTCAGAGGAAGTTTCGGGCTCAGAGGCTGTTTGAGACTGATAGGCAGTGAAAGTCTCAGAGGCAGTGTCAGTCTCAAGGGCAGTGTTATCACTGAGTCAGTTTCAGTCTCAGGCACACTGTCCGTCTCAGGGATGGTGATGATGATGGTTTCAGGCGCAGTGTCTGTCTCAGGTGCACTGTCCATCTTAGGCACACTGTCTGTTTCAGGCACAATGTCTGTCTCAGGTGCACTGTCTGTGTCAGGAATTATGACGGTCTCAGGTGCATTGTCCGTCTCAGGGATTATGACGATCTCAGGCGCAATATCCATCTCAGATGCACTGTCCGTCTCAGGGTAGATGACGGTTTCAGACGCACTGTCCGTCTCAGGGATGATGAAGGTCTCAGGCGCAATGTCTGTCTCAGGCACACTGTCTGTTTCAGGCACACTGCGTGTCTCAGGGACAATGACAGTCTCAGGTGCACTGTCCATCTCAGGTGCACTGTCAGTCTCTGGGATGATGACGGTTTCAGACGCACTGTCCGTCTCAGGGATGATGAAGGTCTCAGGCGCAATGTCCGTCTCAGGCACACTGTCTGTTTCAGGCACACTACGTGTCTCAGGGACAATGACAGTCTCAGGTGCACTGTCCATCTCAGGTGTACTGTCAGTCTCTGGGATGATGACGGTCTCAGGCGCAATGTCCGTCTCAGATGCACTGTCTGTCTCAGGGATGATGACGGTCTCAGGTGCACTGTCCGTCTCAGGGATGATGACGGTCTCAGGCGCATTGTCCGTCACAGATGCACTGTCCGTCTCAGGGTTGATGACGGTCTCAGGCGCAATGTCAGTCTCAGGTGCACTGTCCGTCTCAAGGATAATTAAGATCTCAGGTGCAATTTCCGTCTCAGATGCACTGTCTGTCTCAGATGCAATGTCTGTCTCAGAGATGATGATGGTCTCAGGCGCACTGTCCGTCTCAGGCGCACTGTCCGTCTCAAGCTCAGTGTCTGTCTCAGATGCACTGTCTGTCTCAGATGCACTGTCCGTCTCAGGGATGATGACGATCTCAGGTGCACTGTCCGTCTCTGGCACAGTGTCTATCTCAGGTGCACTGTCCGTCTCAGGCTCAGGGTCTGTCTCGGGTGCACTGTACATCTCTGGCACAGTGTCTGTCTCAGGTGCACTGTCCGTCTCTGGCACAGTGTCTGACTCAGATGCACTGTCCGTCTCAGGGATAATGACGGTCTCAGGCGCACTGTCCGCCTCTGGCACAGTGTCTGTCTCAGGTGCACTGTCCATATCAGGTGCACTGTCCGTCTCAGTGTCTGTTTCAGGTGCATTGTCCGTCTCTGGCACAGTGTCCGTCTCAGGTGCACTGTCTATCTCTGGCACAGTGTCTGTCTCAGGTGCAATTTCCGTCTCAGATGCACTGTCTGTCTCAGAGATGATGATGGTCTCAGGCGCACTGTCCGTCTCAGGCGCACTGTCCATCTCAAGCTCAGTGTCTGTCTCAGATGCACTGTCCGTCTCAGGGATGATGACGGTCTCAGGTGCACTGTCCGTCTCTGGCACAGTGTCTATCTCAGGTGCACTGTCCGTCTCAGGCTCAGTGTCTGTCTCGGGTGCACTGTACATCTCTGGCACAGTGTCCGTCTCAGGTGCACTGTCCGTCTCTGGCACAGTGTCTGACTCAGATGCACTGTCCGTCTCAGGGATAATGACGGTCTCAGGCGCACTGTCCGCCTCTGGCACAGTGTCTGTCTCAGGTGCACTGTCCGTATCAGGTGCACTGTCCGTCTCAGTGTCTGTTTCAGGTGCATTGTCCGTCTCTGGCACAGTGTCCGTCTCAGGTGCACTGTCTATCTCTGGCAGAGTGTCTGTCTCAGGCGCAATGTCCATCTCTGGCACAGTGTCTATCTCAGGCGCACTGTCTATCTCAGGTGCACTGTCCGTCTCTGGCACAGTGTCTATCTCAGGTGCACTGTCCATCTCAGGTGCACTGTACTTCTCAGGCTCAGTGTCTGTCCCAGGTGCACTGCCTGTCTCTGGCACAGTGTCTGTCTCAGGTGCACTGTCCGCCTCAGGTGCACTGTCCGTCTCAGGCTCAGTGTCTGTCTCTGAGGTAGTGTCAGTCTCAGAGCCCCTGGAACCCTCATTATATTCAAGGGTAGTCTCCGAGTTAGTGTCAGTCTCAGAAGCAGTGGAAGGCTCCAAAGCACTGGAAGTTAAGAGGCAGTGTTGTCTTCGTGTCAGTCTGAGACGTACTGTCATTGTAAAATGTACTGTCAGTCTGACATGTAGTGCTGGCCTATGAGGCAGTCTCAATTTGAGAATCATACTTAATTTGAGAGGCAGTGTTAGTCTGACAGGCAGTGTCTGTTTCAGTGGAAGTGAAATTCTCAGACGCAGGGCCAGTTTCAGAGGGAGTGTCAGCCTCAGAGGAGGTTTCGGGCTCAGAGGCTGTTTGAGACTGATAGGCAGTGAAAGTCTCAGAGGCAGTGTCAGTCTCAAGGGCAGTGTTATCACTGAGTCAGTTTCAGTCTCAGGCACACTGTCCGTCTCAGGGATGGTGATGATGATGGTTTCAGGCGCAGTGTCTGTCTCAGGTGCACTGTCCATCTTAGGCACACTGTCTGTTTCAGGCACAATGTCTGTCTCAGGTGCACTGTCTGTGTCAGGAATTATGACGGTTTCAGGTGCATTGTCCGTCTCTAGCACAGTGTCCGTCTCAGGTGCACTGTCCATCTCTGGCACAGAGTCTGTCTCAGGCGCAGTGTCCATCTCAGGTCTAGTGTCTGTCTCTGGCACAGTGTCCGTCTTAGGTGCACTGTCTATCGCAGGTGCACTGTCCATCTCTAACACAGTGTCCATCTCAGTTGCGCTGTCTGTCTCAGATGCACTGTCCGTCTCTGGCACAGTGTCCATCTCAGATGCATTGTCCGTCTTGGGGATGATGACGGTCTCAGGTGCATTGTTCGTCTCTTGCACAGTGTTTGTCTCAGGTGCACTATTCGTCTCAGGCACAGTGTCCATCTCAGGTGCCCTGTCCATCTCAGGTGCACTGTCCGTCTCTGGCACAGTGTCCGTCTCAGGTGCACAGTCCGTCTCTGGCACAGTGTCCGTCTCAGGTGCACTGTCCATCTCAGGTGCACTGTCCGTCTCTGGCACAGTGTCTGACTCAGGTGCACTGTCCGTCTCAGGTGCACTGTCCATGTCAGGTGCACTGTCCGTCTCTGGCACAGTGTCCATCTCAGGTGCACTGTCTGTCTCAGATGCACTGTCCGTCTCTGGCACAGTGTCTGTCTCAGGTGCACTGTCCGTCTCAGGTTCACTGTCTGTCTCAGGTGCACTGTCCGCCTCAGGCACAGTGTCTGTCTCAGGTGCACTATCCGTCTCTGACACAGTGTCCGTTTTAGGTGCACTGTCCATCTCAGACACAGTTTCTGTCTCAGATGCACTGTCCATTTCAGGTGCACTGTCCGTCTCTGGCACAGTGTACGTCTCAGGTGCACTGTCCGTCTCGGGGATGATGATGGTCTCAGGTGCACTGTCCGTCACGGGGATGATGATGGTCTCAGGCGCACTGTCTGTCTCATAGACAGTGTTAGCTTCAGAGGTAGTGGCAGTTTCAGATCCTGTGTCAAAATAAGAAGAGGGCAAAAACTGTTATAGCATTGGATCTTCTTTATTGTTATGAGAATAATGGTTACTGTGATTCAAATGTTCAAATTTAGTTGATTGCACATTGCTATATACATGTATAATTAATACTTCTATATGTATTAATTATCTATGTATAGACTTTTACAAATTAGATGAACAGTGTTTAATGTTACGCTCAAGTTATTGTGTCCTCTGTTATGTTGACTACTGTGCCTTCAAACTAAAGTTGGCAAAATGAAATGACAGTTAATAATATAAAGCTGACATTGCTTCCTTGGAGGGAAAAGAACTTGATAATGTTTGTGAAATCTATTTTTGTTAATTTTATCTGATATTGTCAACCTCAGTATGTCCACTCTATTATGGAAAATATGAAGAAGAAAAAAAGTCTGTAGAAACATATTTTTTGTCCACATTGTTAGAAAAACAAAAATCCAAAACTAATAATTCAGTGTCAATCCCCCAAATTATTTTGTGAGGATCAATAGTATAAAAAGTAAACAAAAACGTTGCTTATACAATTGTATCTGAAAAGTAAAAAATTACAAATTTATCACCAGATCAGCATACGTTTTTTTAAAGTGTTATGACCCTAACAACGTGGACATCAGCACATGTACACACACACACACACACACACACACACACACACACACACACACACACACACACACACACACACACACACACACACACACACACACACACACACACACACACACACACACACACACACACACACACACACACACACACACACACACACACACAAAACAGCTTTTGATTTTCTACATTTTGTGATACTCAAAAGGCACTAAACACCAGGAATGACTTGTATGCTCAGATGTACAGATGATACAATAATGCACTTGCTTACCTTCTGTGAAATGCCACTCCAGTTGTCTCTTGGTTGGCTTTCTGGTGATCTGAAGTTGTTTGGTGTCCTCCTCTTTCACTGTATTTGGTGATTTATTTTTCACCCTGGTGGAGTACCACCATAACATCACCAGACTGGCAGTGATCAGCATGGTTTTGTTTTGGGGAACCAGCTGAATCTTCTGGAGTCTAGATAAATGGGCAAAGTCTTGCAGACAGACTTGCCAACTTTATATATTGAACTCTTGGGTCAACTGAATTAAGAGTGCAATAAAGCAGAGTTAAAATTTTTGTACAGCAGAGCTAATCTTGCAGTCGAGCAGAATACAAACCAGCAGACTGAGTTGTTAAGCGATCAAGCAGAATGAGTATTATACAGATTCTGAACATTCTAATTTTGAACCTGTCCTGTGACGTCACAGACAGCGCCAGCGCGAGTAAAGCGAAGCATTCTAGGCACGTATACTCGCATGAACAGAAATATTTTTTTTTAAATTGTATTATTATATTATTATTTTACTACAGGCCAAGGGCGTCGCTATGCCATTTTTAGGGGGCTTTAGCACCACTAAATTTCTGCTCAGCCCCCCTAAAAAACTTGCGATTCTTCCCCTTTAAATTTCAAATGAAAACGGCAGCAGACTTCGGCTCCTCCCCATCTTTCTGCGTGTTCTTCAATCCACAGACTGCGGTGGCGCAGAGGAGAGGACAAGGTGTGTGTTTATCGATAGATTGTTATAATATCTACATATATGCAGTTCTTTGTCATAAATACAGTTTACAAAAAGTCATGGGAGAGCAATCAGTTTCCAATCTACTGTAAAGTTTTCGCTGCATTCACCACTCATCACACCACAGCTGTTTCCTTCAGCGAAAGCCCTTAACACATATGAACGCATACTTTATAAAACGATCACGTTATTGCTATTTTCATTTGAAAATTTAGCTTTCAATATAGAACATAATATTAAAGTGCATGTGGCATTAACTACCATACAGTTATGCATACAAATGATTAAAGACAGTGACAGACAGCACTCAGTCAGTGCACTCATTTTAATTGCATATCAGAGTGATTGACAGAGATTGAAACATTGTGTGTGTGTGTTTCGTATTAATTAAAAAAAGATATATATATTGTTTGAATTGAATTTATATAGAACCTAATATTATTTATGAAGCTAAAAAGCTAAAATGAACTAGATAACATGATCAAAATTTTGGTATTTATATTTTATTGTAGATGAAACAAGGAGGGAGAGATATACGACAGTTTTTCATGTCACGTGGGAGTAGGTCTCCAAATGAGCAGCAGTCAGGTGAGAATAGAAATGACAGCCTCTCACACACAGAACCACTGTGTTCCCAAAATTGACTGCAGTCATTGCACACTAAAGTATTTTTCACTTTTTGTCTGCCAATTTCCACCAAAAAGCAGCAGTAGTGTCAAAGGATAAACAGATAAATGTTCTGACGTTATTGACACTCAACAAGAAATTATTAATTGTCTTTCACAGTCAAGTTAACTAAATTTCATTTTTTGGTTTCTCAGAAAAGTCAGTGCAAAAAGAGAGTGAAGTTGAGGCAGAGCAGATTGAAGAAGGCACAGTAGAGAAAGGGCAAGATCATGATCCAGGTGAGAAAGTGAACAGAGTTGGTTTGGATAAAGTGTCTTGTCAGTTAAAAATACAAATAAAGTTACCATACATATTTTTGTATGGTATGTGCGAGTGTTTATAGGTGTATGTGCATGGAAGTTTATATGTATGTGCGAGTGTTTATAGGTGTATATGCATGGAAGTTTATATGTATGTGCGAGTGTTTATAGGTGTATATGCATGGAAGTTTATATGTATGTGCGAGTGTTTATAGATGTATATGCATGGAAGTTTATATGTATGTGCGAGTGTTTATAGGTGTATATGCATGGAAGTTGATATGTATGTGCAAGTGTTTACAGGTGTATATGCATGGAAGTTTATATGTGCGAGTGTTTATAGGTGTATATGCATGGAAGTTTATATGTATGTGCGACTGTTTATAGGTGTATATGCATGGAAGTTTATATGTATGTGCGAGTGTTTATAGGTGTATATGCATGTGTAGTACTCCTGAAAATAAGTTTATAGAGATGAATTCAGGAAAATGAAAAAGAGAGCGCTGCAATGATGACTTCCTTGATGGCGTATTTAATCTGAAAGAAGCACATCACAGGCCCGCTACCTACTGAAGCGTGCAATGACGTCATGACGCAGGTATGCCAAACGAAAATAATTAATAAATAAATTAATGCACATAACACCTTTTTAAGAACAAATAGGAAATTAAACACTATTTAGTAATATTAGAAAATTAACAACTTTCTAAAATGGATCACATAAACAATCCACTTGATTGGCTCTATCTCTCTCTCTCCTCTCCATCTGTAGCTGGTGTGTGGTGAGCGCACTGGCGCCGTTGTCCTGTGGCAGCCGTCGCATCATCCAAGTGGATGCTGCACACTGGTGGAAGTTGAGGAGAGACCCCCCCCACATGATTGTAAAGCGCTTTGGGTGTACAACAATACACAAAAAGCGCTATATAAATGCATCATTCATTCATTCATTCATAACTAATATTCAATATTCAGTATATCACACTCTCCCCTACAGGAAAAGATGTCGTCCCGACATCTACCAATGGTCTAATACATTTCTAATGTTTTCTGTTAACCAACTTTTTTTTTTACACACACTCATGCCACAGTGACATATCACATCTTATTTTTTTTACATTTGTATACTCAGTCACCTTTTTCTCTATAATGACACTGCAAGTTCACATTTACCAACAGTCCTTGTCAACTGATTATAGTCTTTCTTGACTTGAATGCAAGAGATTCTGCCCCTTCAACACATTCAAGTTCAGGGGTTCCATCCAGTGTCCAAGAGAAAAAAACACAAAGTCCATTTCAACGCATAAAAACACTTTAGTCCCAGGCCGATGCCATATACAAAAAAAAACCTGCAAAAGGCATAACGCAAAGTCTCTGCAAAAATGTTTCAAAAACGTTTTTTTTTTCAAAGTGTTCACTCAGTTTTTTTTATATGCTTTACACAACAGTCTATGTCCCGTTGGCCTGGAAACAATCCAGTATGTGTAAGTGTTTAATTGTTTTGCTCTTTCACAGTCCGTCAGGATAAATTAATGTATGTGTGTGTTATTGCAATTTCCGTTTTAGTTCAAGCTTAATAACCAAAAGATGGTCTCGGGTAAGGAAACACCATTGGCACATAAGGCATAAATGTAGGTGTCCACATGTTAGGAGGGTGTGGCTCATACCCAGGACCAGTTACTTGCACTTTGTAACAGGTGGGAGTCCCTAGACTATCATACGTAAACTGCTTTGGTGGTCGTCGTTGCCTCCCTGAGTACTGGTATTCTCTTTGCACCTCAACTGGTCCGTCACTTGACTCCATTTCCTCTGGTTCTTTCACAGGTAAGTTTTCACGTGCACTCAGCTTATTTTCCATTTGATTTTCAAGCAGTTCAGATCTTTGCTTCTTCACAGGTACATGAGAAGGTGTGGGAATATCTTGTTCTGCCTCAGTTGAAGGTAACTGTTCTAGTTCAAGCTGTAGTAATGCAGAATTATCTGATATATTGTGATGAGCAGGCAACTCAGGGGAAGAAGGTTGTATTGTTGCTTCCTCTTGTCTCTGATCAATACTACTTCGCTGTTTTCCCAACTGGCAAGGCTCAACTGGTACATAATACTCAGAGTCACCTTCACTTTCCAACTCACTTTCTTCCATTCTATTTGCAGGTACACTGGAGTTCTCCTGTGTCTGTCTCCGTTTTGATTTGGACCTCGGCGCAGGATCGATTTCGAGAGGTAAGTGATCACATGGCATCAACAGGTTTCGATGCAATACTCGTGACCTCCCTTTTCCTTGTTCAGGCTTTATCTCATAAATCGGCACATCTTCTGCAATTCTGCGTACAACAACATGAACTTGTTCTTCCCAATAGTTTCGAAGTTTACCTGGTCCTCCCCTCGGGGTCATGTTTCTTACCAGGACTTGACTCCCTGAGTCAAGGTCGGTGTATCTCACCTTCTGATCATAATTCCTTTTATTACGCTCACTTGCCTTTTTCACATGCTCTCTAGCAATCTCCTGTGCTTCTTGCATCCCTCGTTTCCATGTCTCCAGGTACTCGCTCTTGTTCATAGGCGTGCTGTCTGTGCCAAGTCCGAAGAGCACATCAATGGGAAGCCTTGGGGAACGGCCAAACAAGAGGTGAAATGGGGAGAAACCAGTCACTTCACTTTTTGTACAATTGTAGGCATAGATTAACTTGTTCAATGAGTCTTTCCAATTTGATTTCTGCTTGTCAGAGAGCGTTTTCAACATTTGTAACAATGTTCGATTAAATCTCTCTACCTGCCCATTCCCTTGGGGGTGGTAGGGAGTAGTTCTCGATCCAGTGATCCCACTGTACTTCTGCAGTTGTCCAAACAGCTGATTTTCGAACTCTCCCCCCTGATCATGGTGTATTCTCAACGGGAATCCAAACTTGAGGGCAAAGTCATTAAAGAGTTTGTCGGCAACAGTTTTGCCGGATTTTGACGTTGTTGCATATGCCTGTGCGAACCTCGTGAAATGATCGACTATTACAAGGATATATTCGTATCCTCCTCGACATCTTTCCAGGTGAAGGAAGTCCACAGAGACAAGCTTGAATGGGTAAGTCGTTGTGATTGGCTTAAGGGGTGCTCTCGTCTCTCGGCACGGTTTCTTCTGCTTCACACAGGAGCAGGTCCGTAACACATAATTCTCAATTTCTTGCTGCATGTGGGGCCAAAAGAAGCGGTCTCTTACTAAACTTGTGGTCCGATCAACGCCTTGGTGCCCCATTTTGTCATGCAATTCTTCAAGTGCAATTTTTCTGAATTCTGCTGGCAATACAAGCTGAGTTCTCTGTGCGGTTTTCCTTCGCAGAATACCATCCTCATCCAGTATTAACTTATTCCACCCTCTCATCATCCCTCTGGCTGCTGAACCCACAGATCTCAACTGTTTAGAAGAAGGTTTTACTCCAGACTGTAAGTGATGAATAATGAACTGTATGTCCTTGTCTTCCCTTTGAGCTCTCATGATTTCTTCCTTTGGCAGGGGTCTTGCTGATGTTGCACTGGTCTCTGCACATGTTGGTAAATTTGGACAAGCTACAGCGAAGGACCACGGTATACCTGACTCCCGCTGGACTTCTACCATCTGTATCATGGCCCCTATAGAATCCGATGAAAGCTCCATGGTGTACTCTGGTATATTTTTTTCAGTGTTGTCAATCTGGATAATGCATCGGCATCAACGTTTTCCTTTCCAGGCCGATACCGA
The DNA here is from genome assembly GCA_027422405.1 of Ptychobarbus kaznakovi. NCBI lineage: Eukaryota > Metazoa > Chordata > Actinopteri > Cypriniformes > Cyprinidae > Ptychobarbus > Ptychobarbus kaznakovi. The sequence goes on along the minus strand of CM049802.1, from coordinate 23,188,630 downwards.
ATAGTAAAGTGGAAATCAGCGAGCTCCGCGACCCATCGGCATCCCGTTGCGTTCAACTTGGCGGTTGTCAAAATGTAGGTAAGGGGATTATTGTCGCTGTACACTGTAAAAGTTGGTGCATAGTAAAGATAGTCCCTAAACTTCTCCGTGACAGCCCATTTGAGAGCCAGGAACTCCAATTTTCCACTGTGCAAATGGTAATTCTGTTCTGCTGTTGTCAATGTCCTTGATCCATAAGCAATCACTCTCAATTTTCCCTCTAGATGTTGATACAGGACAGCTCCCAGTCCCAAATTTGACACGTCAGTGTGCAGTACAAATGCCTTTGTAAAGTCTGGGAACCCAAGCACAGGTGGCTTGACAAGGCAATCAATAAATTTTTCGAGCGTTTCCTGATGTTGCTCCGTCCACTCTATCAACTGACTTGATGAAGCCACATAACCCTTGAGGTAAGTCCCTCTCCTCCCTTTAGTTGTTGTTTGTACCTTTTTATTGTCATTTTTAAGCAGGCCATACAAGGGGCAAGCAATCCTCGAGAAGTCCTTAATGTAAGGGCGGTAGTAACTTAACAAACCTAAGGTCTTCCTCAACTCCCCTACTGTGGTGGGTCTGTTGTCCTTCAGTACTGTCACTGCCACAGTGTCTGCTGGATCCATCCTGCTCCCTTCTTTCGACACAATCCTTCCCAGGTAGCGGACCTCCTCCTTGAACAGCTCACATTTCTTGGGCTTCAATTTCACCCCGTGTGACCACAACTGCTGCAGGACTTTTCTTGCTGCCTCAACATGCTCGTCAAAGGATTTTGTGAAGACCAGTACGTCATCCAGGTAAGGAACACAAATATCATCTCGTAGTCCTTCCAAACATCCTTCCATGAATTGCTGGAATGCAGCTGGAGCATTCATGAGCCGAATACGGATCCATTCATATAACCCCCATGGGGTACAAAAAGCTGTTAATGGCCGGCTTTCTGGTGTCACAAAACCTTGATGGTACGCCTTCCCTTGGTCTAACAGAGAGAACCATCGATTTCCTCCCAAGCCATCCAGCATATCCTGCACCCTTGGAATCGGTTGGCGGTCAGGCACCGTCTTCCGATTGAGGTCCCTGTAATCAATACACAATCTCAGGCTGACATCTTTTTTTCTGACACACACAATTGGGGATGAGTAAGGGGAATGAGATTTTCTAATCCACCCCTGGGCGATCAAATCATGAAGATAATCTTTCATCTCTTGGTACAACGGTTTTGGAACAGATGTATACATCCGTACAACAGGTGTCTGATCTGTTAAACTGATGCTCAACTGTAGGTCTTTGACACAACCGATGTCCTCATCTGATTTTGAGAAGGAATGACATTCCTCTCGCAGCATTTGTCTCACTTTCTGCTGTTGTTCCATAGACAAATGACTCACATCCACAGGTGGGTCCCACACACCTTCACTGTCAGCCTCACACTCACTTGCTGGCTTCACACTTTCATTAACACAAGCTGTTGTTACACAAAATGACTCTGTTGCTGGTAGCACTGATTTTATTGTTTGTACTGTCCCGAGCTCAGTCTTTTGCGCCAGGAGGATGTCGTGGTCGGTCACATTCTGGACATTGATTTGAATCACAGGTCGGCTGCCCTTTTTCAGAGTCAAGAGTGTTTCAAGGGGTTCCAGTCCATCAGGGTACTGTGGATTGATAGATGGTTCAAACAACATGACACTATCCTGCTTCATACATGGTGTTTTTACTTGACACGATTGCATGTTTTGGCACATTGACATGTTTTTTTGTCACCTTAACACAATACTCGCTTGCACTCTCAGCGGTCACTAAGTTAATGAATGTTCGGATTTTACTTCTCCTCAAACTTGGAAAGGCGCTTCTAACAGTCTTGTTCAAGAGCCCTTTGCTCCCACCACTCTGCCCACTTACTTCACTCCATTTCATTACCTGCTCAATTACGTTGTAGCCAATGATCGGCTTGGACAACTGCTGTCCTTTTAGAACAAGTACAAGAATGACTAATGCTTCAATTTTATTTGCAGGAGGAGCCAAATTGAACGTGATTTCAACCCATCCTTCATAGGGCATGTTGGAACCATTGGCTGCGACGAGATTCAAATTGTCTGCGGTCTCTGTCACTTCGGAAACATTGCGTACTTTTACTCCAGGTATGTACTGATCTTTCCATCGTCGATCTACAATGCACACTTGGGATCCTGTGTCCCACAATGCCTCTGTTTTGTGTCCGTTCAGATAACATGTTACTAGGCATTGTTTACCGACCAGAGAAGTCACAGGCGAATGTTTGTTGACTTGACACTCAGAAATTAAATTACACTCAATGGGGATGATCTCTGGCAGTAATTCAACACTTTCAATATGCTGCTCTGGATGTGGAGGGAACAATTTCACTTGCTGGGTTACTCCCTGTCCCGCGGTGGCAACCCGTCCCCGTTTAACTGAACTCTACTCTGTGACCGGGGGCCTCTCTCTTTGCAACCTGCCAGAAAATGCTCATTGCTGCCACAGCGGTAACAATGGGTGCACGATTCCGTCGATCTCGCTTGCTGACAATGAAAACACTGTCTTGGCCTTGAGGGGCGTGTCTGTCGGTAAGGCTGGAAATATTGTGGCTGTGGTGTTGTTAGGTATTGCTGTGACTCTGCATGAAATGGTTGCGGATAGAACCCTTGAGCTGCATAATGAGATGACTGAGTTGGTTGGACATACTGCGCTGGCATTGGACTCACCAGTCGTTGATATGGTTGTGGTGTGAAATGAGGCGCTTGAAATGGATACTGGTGTTGTTCACTTCCATTTTGACTTGCCCTCCAGTCCTGGTTTTGTGGCACCCGATTCCCTTCGGAGATGGACTGATGGGCTGCTTTTAAAGGTGAGACATCACTGTTGACAACAGCGCATTGTTGCTGCAGAGGTGAGGGTTTCTGCATTGATTCCTTTATCTGCATGACTTCTTCACTTAAACTTTTCAACTGTGACATCAAATCACATTTCGGCTGCTTTTGCTTACTTTTTGACTGTGGAGTTGGTTCACTTAACTGAGTAACATTCACACTGGCACTTCGTTCGCTCTTTCTTTTACTCTGTCTCTCAACCTCGTGGGAACATGCTACGTTCAATTTTTCCAACAGCGTCTCGTCTGTGACTCTGGTGTCCACCAGGTATGGTTGGAGATCACCCTGGATACGGTCATTTTGTAGACCTGTTAACACAGTGTGAAGAAACATATTCTGTACAAGTGCTGGGTCATACTTCAAACCTGACTCGTCTTCTTGTGACGCAAAGATAATTTTCTGCCTCAAGTCAAGCACACGTATGAGGAAACTTTGGGGTGTTTCTTTTGAACGTTGTGATTCTGAAGTCAGTTGTTTATATAACTCTGTTGCATTCTTTTCTTGGTAATGGGAACGAAGGATTCGTCTTAACATCGGTAGAGTCAAATCTGCCTTTCCTTCCAAGTAGCTACGTAATTGAAGTCCTGGTGTAATGGCCCGAATAACTGCATCAACGATTTCTTGTTGTTGGTAACCCTTATTTAGTCCGCTTTCAATTTGACGCGCCAGACTCGAAAACGTTATTCTATCTTTTTGGCCAGGCTCTCCGATGAAACCTGAAATCTTAAACTCCCGGTGCCATACAGCTGGTATCATTTGTCCCTGTGGGGGCAACAAAGTGTTAACTGCTACACCGTCTGCTGATGCAGGTGCCGATCTGGTGCTCTGTGGAACAGGCAAACTTGTTTGTGCAGAGGGGAGCGAATCAGTTGCATGTTTAATTTCCCCTACGTGTCTCTGCTCTGAATTTTGCTCATTCACATCAGTTAACACCATTTCACTCAATTTCTCATTTATGTTTAGTAGTTCCGCCATGCCTCCATCCTCAAGTTCCTCCAGATCTTTTCGTAGCAGATAACTACTTAGAAGACTGACTAGGGAAAGGCGTGTGACATTTGCTTCTATATGAATTTCAAGGAACTGGCCCAGTTCAATTAATTTTCCTCTGGGCAACATACACAGTCTCTCACCGATCTCTTCCTGAAGGCTGTGTAAAGCATCCATCTTTACTGCAGTGTTTCACAGATTGTGTGTGAGCTTTGACTTATCTGACTTGACACAGCAGCTTCTGGTGGTTGCTGTACCCCACATGCATGCTCCATTCAATCAGCTCTGCCTGGTCACTTCACTCAACTGTTCCACATCTGGGTAGTTAAGAGATGGATATCCTGACGATAATGAGGGATGACCCGTCTGACATCTATCCCAGCGGTGCCTCCAAAATTGTAGTACTCCTGAAAAGAAGTTTATAGAGATGAATTCAGGAAAATGAAAAAGAGAGCGCTGCAATGATGACTTCCTTGATGGCGTATTTAATCTGAACGAAGCACATCACAGGCCCGCTACCTACTGAAGCGTGCAATGACGTCATGACGCAGGTATGCCAAACGAAAATAATTAATAAATCAATTAATGCACATAACACCTTTTTAAGAACAAATAGGAAATTAAACACTATTTAGTAATATTAGAAAATTAACAACTTTCTAAAATGGATCACATAAACATAACTAATATTCAATATTCAGTATATCACACATGGAAGTTTATATGTATGTGCGAGTGTTTATAGGTGTATGCACGTGTTTTATGTATGTGTTGATAAGCGAAGTTTGATTTAAATCCTATGTGGCGCCTCATAGCGCCGTGTACATCGATGTTTCCACCTCCACACTGAGAAATGACATGTAGCTTTTCAGTTGCGATTCAGTTTTGTTGATAAAGTCGCGGGGCTTCAGCTGTGCGCGCCTATGCTCCGCGTGCACGTGAGTGAGAGCGTGCTTTCCCTTGAATAAAAACAATTGCGTTGGGGAGGGGGACAAAAACGTGAAAATATTGTCATTTTATCCGGATGTTTGTTAGATTTATTCAATGTTTTTTATGTGTTGGTTCTTTTGCTGGTAGCCTGTAGCAGGGGCGATTCTAGGATTTTCATTTTAGGGGGGCTCAGCCCCCAATGAGGGTATAATAATAAAAAAAAAAAAAATATTTACAAAAAAAATGATTAATAGGGTAGCATGGTATACTAAACTTATTGCAGTATTCCACTGTATTGCATAGATGGGTATAACATCCGAGTACTGAATAAGCCAAATACAAGTCTACCTGATCTCACACACACCTGTTTACTGTACAAACAAAAAAAAATTACTGTTTGCATTACTAGTACAAATCTCTTTCTATGCTCAAGTACAAACAGAAAAATTTAAACATACAACATCATATCACTTTAAACTTACACTGACTATCCATATTAGCAATATAAACAACACAGCTATAAGGCTGGACAATGGATTAAACTATGTGGGTGCTGTGATTCACTTTCAAAAGTAAAAAAAACGAACAAAAAAAAAGACAAGCAAAATTGAAGCAGTCTGTGAGAAGGACAAAGTTTTTCCTTTGTAGCCCAGTTACTGGTTTTTCATGGGGACCATCAACCTGTGTCTTCTCTCCTTGAGAGTAGCAAATCTATTGAGAATTTTATTATGGTCCAATTGCTCAACGACATCTTTCTCGATTGCCATAATTGCCAGTTGATGGAGCCTACACTGACCCATTGTTCTCCTAAGCCAGGTGTGGAGACGGCGAAGAGCACTGAAAGACCTCTCGCACGTACAGCTGCTAACAGGTATAGTGAGGGCAACCTGGATGACAGATTTCAGTGATGGAAAAATAGCAGAATCCAGCAGGTTATACACTGAAATCATGTCCTGCGGAGCAGCACCAGCTTGCTTTTTACGTATCAAAAAGTGCCTCGCTACCATGACTTCCTCTGTCTTCAGTTCAATGTTGTAGTGGCGTGCAAGTTCTACCAAATGTGGATCAGAGAGGAAGTTTTCAGATGTCGGACTACATGCTTGAATGCCTTTAAGCAATGTTGCATTTACAGCAGAAAAACGGTTCTCCAATTCAGTTACCATTCTATCCAGACATGGATACAGTAACTTTGTTTTGTGTTGTTCGGCATCTGTGCTGATTCCCATATGCGCACCACAAGATGATTCAACAACAAAATCATCCATTCTTTTTGTCTTCTGTCTCTGTCCAGAAAGTTTCTCCTCAACTATAATATGATTAACTTCACACAATGCCTTTGCTCTGGCATAGATATCTGCAGCAGTGGAATCACTGCGTTTTTGTTTTAGGGAGTCACACACAGCATCTTTGTATGCCAATGCTTGGGGAAGGTCAATGGTCTCTTTTTGGAGGTATTTGTGCAAGCCTGCCACCACAGATAGGAGATCCTTGAAAAGAGTCAATAAATACACAAATGAGAATTTGCAGATTTTAGTTTTCAACCCCACTGCAGTAGCTGTGTTGATGGCAGACAGGCATTCAATGATGACAGGCAAATTGTCAAGCACCGCATTCACTGTGTGAAGCTGGCAAGCCCATCGTGTATTGCACAGCTGCACCAGTTCACATGGTTTCAATCCCAATTTTGTTTGTGCTTCTTTAAACTTGTGGTGGCTGACCAGAGAGCAACTAAAAAACGAGTAAAGATTTTTCAGCAGGCTAAAGAACTCTGTGGCCTCAGTAATCCCTCTGCAGGTGTGGCACAAGATGAGGTTCAACTCATGGGCATAACAGTGAACATATATAGCCTCAGGGTGCCTCTCCCTGAAAAGATATTGAACACCTCCAGCTGCTCCACTCATTACTTCTGCCCCATCGTATGTCTGAGCAACACACTTCAATTGAGCAATTCCTTCTTCTTGTAATTTCCTCTCTAATACTTCTGTTATTGGCTTAGCATCAAAACTTCTCAGCTCTGTCAGGGACAGGAATCTTTCTTTAATTGTTCCCTCAGTGACATACCTCACACAGATAGCTAGTTGTTCAGTGTGTCCATCTCTGGCCTCATCTGCCATAATGGCAAACATTTTTGACTCTTGCATTTCTTTGATAATAGTTGATGTCACCTCTTTTGAGCAGCAGTCTATCATTTCGTTCTGACTGACAGGGGAGAGGTAGGTGCTGTTTGATGGGGGAGTGTAATTTTGCAAGAAATGATCAAACTTCTGCAAAAGCCCCATGCATTCCATGAAGTTGCCCTTATTATGACTTTCTGCTGTTTCATCATGACCCCTGAATGGAAGCCCTTGCTTCCCTAACATGCAGGTCACCGCCACAATACGTCGCATGTACTCCCTTCTTTGTCTAATTTCATCAGCACTTGCTGCTTCAATCTGCTGTACAACATTTCCTCGTAACGCACTAGCCTTGTAACTGTTCCAAGAGACAATACAGTCCTTGTGTGATTGGGTCCCCTCATGTTTGTGAAATGCATTGAGCGCCTTTTTCCAATTTTTTAATCCACTACTCACAAATATATCTTGCTTCAAATTTTTACCAAACACACGACAAGCAAAGCAGTAGGCAGAATCTTTCTTCTCTGAGTACTCGAGCCAAGCAAAAGTCTGAAACCAGTTTGGCTGGAATGATCTTTTTTGCAAGCCAAAGTGCTCCTTGGGATAATGGTGTAATTTTGGCTGTTTTGGGCCTGTGTCCTTTTCACCTAAGTCAAACTGATCTAAAGCAGCTAAAGGTGCAGTTGCTATGTGTGCTTCATCTGGGTACATTTCTTTCTCTGCATATCTGTCCTTCTCTTTCTCCTGACACATGCCTTCCTCTTCATCATGCTCTCTCTCTCCCTGTACTGTGACAATCATGTAAAAAATATGTATGGTAACTTTATTTGTATTTTTAACTGACAAGACACTTTATCCAAACCAACTTTGTTCACTTTCTCACCTGGATCATGATCTTGCCCTTTCTCTACTGTGCCTTCTTCAATCTGCTCTGCCTCAACTTCACTCTCTTTTTGCACTGACTTTTCTGAGAAACCAAAAAATGAAATTTAGTTAACTTGACTGTGAAAGACAATTAATAATTTCTTGTTGAGTGTCAATAACGTCAGAACATTTATCTGTTTATCCTTTGACACTACTGCTGCTTTTTGGTGGAAATTGGCAGACAAAAAGTGAAAAATACTTTAGTGTGCAATGACTGCAGTCAATTTTGGGAACACAGTGGTTCTGTGTGTGAGAGGCTGTCATTTCTATTCTCACCTGACTGCTGCTCATTTGGAGACCTACTCCCACGTGACATGAAAAACTGTCGTATATCTCTCCCTCCTTGTTTCATCTACAATAAAATATAAATACCAAAATTTTGATCATGTTATCTAGTTCATTTTAGCTTTTTAGCTTCATAAATAATATTAGGTTCTATATAAATTCAATTCAAACAATATATATATCTTTTTTAATTAATACAAAACACACACACACAATGTTTCAATCTCTGTCAATCACTCTGATATGCAATTAAAATGAGTGCACTGACTGAGTGCTGTCTGTCACTGTCTTTAATCATTTGTATGCATAACTGTATGGTAGTTAATGCCACATGCACTTTAATATTATGTTCTATATTGAAAGCTAAATTTTCAAATGAAAATAGCAATAACGTGATCGTTTTATAAAGTATGCGTTCATATGTGTTAAGGGCTTTCGCTGAAGGAAACAGCTGTGGTGTGATGAGTGGTGAATGCAGCGAAAACTTTACAGTAGATTGGAAACTGATTGCTCTCCCATGACTTTTTGTAAACTGTATTTATGACAAAGAACTGCATATATGTAGATATTATAACAATCTATCGATAAACACACACCTTGTCCTCTCTGCGCCACCGCAGTCTGTGGATTGAAGAACGCGCAGAAAGATGGGAAGGAGCCGAAGTCTGCTGCCGTTTTCATTTGAAATTTAAAGGGGAAGAATCGCAAGATTTTTAGGGGGGCTGAGCAGAAATTTAGGGGTGCTAAAGCGCCCTAAAAATGGCCTAGCGACGCCCTTGTGTGTTGATAAGCGAAGTTTGATTTAAATCCTAGGCGGCGCCTCATACGGCGCAGTTAAACTTACAGATTCGTTATTAGAAGAGACGCATGCACAGACGCAGGTAACACACACACGCATAATCGTGTGAGCCCCCCCAACCCGCAACCTCGTGTGACCCCCCAACTCCCGCTCACTCGGTAGTACGGTTACAAGTGGTTTTCTAGCTTTTCTTTATCCTTGCAGCCTTTTTAGTTTTTGTTTTGACAATTTCTTGTTTGGCAGACGTTTTGCTAAACAGCTAACGCTAGTGGTGCTGTTGAAGATCGCTGCATATCAGCGAGAGCTGCTCGTTATACGTCGCTGTCCTGAGAAGCAATACAACTTATGCCAACTGCCAAGTTTACACTGCACGATTTTAGCCCTATGTTTCACTCGTCGACAGGTTTTGATAAATCGCCGACAAATGCCCGACATCGGAGGCAAATCGGTGCTCGTTCACGCGAGTGACAATCACACAGTGTGAATTATCAAAGACACGATCTGAAGAAATCACCGATGATTCGGCGACTCCTGTGAAATATTTGGTATGCTAAATATCTGGAGCTGCTGTGTGCAAGGCCCGAACCAGGTTTGAAAATTTATTTAAGGGTCCAAAAAGTAAGTGTGTTAAGAATTGTCTATAATAACACCCACAAATGCACTCTAAACATCAAAATAGACAGACAAGTTGAAGATTGCGAAAGTTTTTTTTATTCAAAAAAATGTTTTAAACATTTCACAGACGTGTGGTGTCGTGTGTGTGTGGTGTGTGTGTGTGTGTGGAGTGTGTGTGTGTTGTGTGTGTGTGTGTGGGTGTACGCGTGCGTGCGTGCGTGCGTATTGCTGTACAACTCTTCATTCCTTTGGCTCACTGAAATGACAAAATAAAAAAAGACAATTCAGACTTCAGACAGAGAGTTTATAATACATGCAAATGCAAATGACTGTTGGATGACTATACTCCTTTTACAACAAGCATTACCTTTCCATTGAAAGCTAGCTGTATCCTCCTTGGCCATAGGCAATCCACCGTCTAAGGACTCTCTCCTTGTCCAGCTTAACTTTTTGATGAACATGCATCAACGCCAGTCCTGTGAGCCTTTCACTAACATAGTAGATCTGAGCCATGTTTTGAGCCTTCGCATTGCAGAGAATGACCGTACACATTCACATGTTGTCACTGGAAGTGTAAGAAAAATTTCAGCATACACTGGATGTTGGGGAAGAAGGACATCTGTGTTTTTTCAGAGTTTCCAATGCTGATGCAGGCAGCACCCCATCTTCAGAGTGAAACTTGTGCCTCCAGCATTCTATTTCCTGCTCTACTGTGTTTGGAAAGGTATTCCTCATGTAGGTCCACACATTACCACTATTACCATCTTTGCTCTCTTCTTTCTGTGAGTTCTCTCAAAAGATTTTGGTACCAGGTAAGCTGCTAGTAATGCAGGCTCATTACTTTCAGAGAATCTCTCATCCAGCTCACTAGTTTATGTGATCGATGAAGGGATAAAAAGATTCAACCCGGTAGTGGTCTTCCACTGACTCTGTAGATATGTTTGCTCTGTAATTCTGTTTTACTGTTTATTCTACGCTTTTGTTGGGACCACATCAACTGAGTTGGCCAATGCTGTGGCTTTTTGAAAACATGGACTGAATCCTTGCTCATTTCTTTGTTTGGCTATGACTTTGCCGTACATTTCTTGCCTCCTCTATGCTGTGATGATGTCCAAGTTGGTAGACTGCAGCTTTTTGGTTAGAGAGCATATAACCCCAGCACTTTTGTTGCTATTACAGCAGTAATGATGGTCTCAAATGTTCCAATACTATGCCGGAGAGTACTGGCCTTTCCAGAGGTGGTAGTTACTTCTGCCTCCATGGTCTCCAAAACAGAATGTATAGCATGAACTGCTCCCACAAAAGCACTCATGTGTTTGCTCTGCTACCCCATCTAGTGTCTGACATCAGTGGATCCCTGCTGTTTTTGGTTGCCCTTCTCTCTACTCTCTGCCGCGCAGGGCATCTTTTCTGGCCCCTGTGGCTGAGAAGAACACTGCAATCTTTTCTACGATGGACATTTGTGTTCCTCACCAAAGGAAGATCAGAACAACCATGCACCACAACCAAATTAAGTGCATGGCTCCTACAATGGTGTACAATGCCCTGGGTACAGTCCTTGACTCTCTTTTGTACCCCACTCACATGCCACTCATTGTAGAGGCCCCATCATAACCCTGATCCCTTAAAGTTGTTTGAAGACCCCACTTTGTCAGCTGATTGAGAATGGCTGAGGTTATTGTTGCCGATCTTGTTTGGGCAAGGACGAACCCGAGAAAATCCTCCTTTATCTCTAGGTTTTCTTCCTCCTCATTGACGTAACGGACACATAAGGACATCTGTTCAGTCCCACTTATATCCATGGACTCATCAGCTAATACAGTGAAGTACTGGGCTGCCTGTATTCTATTGATTAGGGTCCCTCTGATTTCCTCTGCACAACATTCAATAAGCTCATTCTGAATTGCGGTGAAAGGTATATTGCATTTTTGTGCAGTCTGCATGTGTTGCTTTAAGCCACATCAAATTGTGCTTTCCAGTTAACGAAGTGGTTAAAGTTTCCATTCTCACTGTCCCCCTCCCAGCTCCCTCGGAATGCTACATTTCGCTGGCCAAGACACAAATTATGTCAATAATAGATAGAAGACTGTTACGATTCGCAATGACTTTTTCCTCATATTTCTGGCTGATTATTGAACTAATGTCCTTTCTTTTTTTTTGGACAACAGAAAGGAAGTTTTCTGGCTTTTCTGTGGATTTCGGTGTCCTTCTGTTAAACTGTGTCTTGGGATGATACCTCTCTTTTCACCCACAGCATTCTTCCAGTCAGTGAAGCCCTTTGTAAGAAAACTAAAGTTTGAGCCCTTTAACTTATTAAAGCTGAGGCAATGAGCACAATATGCTGAATCCTCAAATGGTGAGTAACGAAGCCATTCATATTTTTTCTCCCACTGGACATTGTATTTTAGTTGTTTTGCGCCAAATTCCGATAGGGATAGCTATGCTGCTCTGGTGGTATCCATCTATTTGGAGCACAGGTTTTATCTTCCATCTGAGAGGCTCTCGCCCTTATTATATTTTTTCTTCATTCTCACAGGGTCAAAGGGATGAAGAGTCCCTTCATCAGTGTTCTCGCTGCCCTGCCATCACTGATGTCATCCTCATCTAAGTTCCTCTGCTCTCTGTCCTCCTCCTCTGTCTCCTGATCTCTATCTTCCTCTCTGTTGCTCTCCTCTGTCTCCTGATCTCTATCATTCTCACTGTTGCTCTCCTCCATCTTGTTTTGATCTCTATCCTCCTCTCTGTTGCTCTCCTCCATCTTGTTTTGATCTCTATCATCCTCTCTGTTGCTCTCCTCTGTCTCCTGATCTCTATCCTCCTCTCTGTTGCTCTCCTCCATCTTGTTTTGATCTCTATCATCCTCTCTGTTGCTCTCCTCTGTCTCCTGATCTCTATCCTTCTCACTGTTGCTCTCCTCCATCTTGTTTTGATCTCTATCATCCTCTCTGTTGCTCTCCTCTGTCTCCTGATCTCTATCCTCCTCTCTGTTGCTCTCCTCCATCTTGTTTTGATCTCTCCATCCTCTCTGTTGCTCTCCTCTGTCTCCTGATCTCTATCCTTCTCACTGTTGCTCTCCTCCATCTTGTTTTGATCTCTATCATCCTCTCTGTTGCTCTCCTCTGTCTCCTGATCTCTATCCTTCTCACTGTTGCTCTCCTCCATCTTGTTTTGATCTCTATCCTCCTCTCTGTTGCTCTCCTCTGTCTCCTGATCTCTATCATCCTCTCTGTTGCTCTCCTCTGTCTCCTGATCTCTATCCTTCTCACTGTTGCTCTCCTCCATCTTGTTTTGATCTCTATCCTCCTCTCTGTTGCTCTCCTCTGTCTCCTGATCTCTATCCTTCTCACTGTTGCTCTCCTCCATCTTGTTTTGATCTCTATCCTCCTCTCTGTTGCTCTCCTCTGTCTCCTGATCTCTATCCTCCTCTCTGTTGCTCTCCTCTTTGTTCTCATATCCATCTTCCTGATCTTTCAATTTAGGCTTTTTTTTAAGAAATACATCTAACGTATTTTGCCGGAACCTTCCATTCTACACTCTCTCTGTTCTGTCTGTTTTGGAGGATAAACATTGTTAAATTAGACCTTCTTTATTGCATCACAATGGTTTATGTAACAATACTGATTACTGTAATAGATTTCCATAATAAACATTGCTAATGGATAAGTAATAATAACTTTGTCTGTGCTCTAATGCAGTGATTGTCAACTGGTTAGCCATTGAACCCACATTTTTACCATGGACATTAAGCTGCGACCCTTTTTTTGTGGAAATTGACTAATATATAAATATATATATATATATATATATATGTGCATCTGAAAATTTCTTCTAGAGTGGTCATTTTTATCAAGCTCGTATATTTAAGTTCAGTCATTTATATATATATATATATATATAAGTAGATAGATAGATACACACACTGTATGAATATGAGGTACCGTATAAGTAACGTTAGGTAAGGTAGCAGTTCCAAAATAGTTTTTGTTAATAGTTGGTATGTGTGACGAGACCACAGTCATTTAGAAATACATTACAAAAACACAGTAAAATAAAGTAGCATTTTGAGGGTTAAGGTCTGTTACCATGGTAAATTTGCGCGCAACGAGCACAGTAGCCTATGACTGACAGGACTGGAAAGTTCGTTTTTTTTTAGGTGAGGGAATTTTTATTTTATAACAAGTTATAAAAACGTTAGAATAATGACACCGATATAAAACTTGACAACATCTCATTTGACCGTAAATACTGAATGAGGAAAAAGCGTTTTTGATAGTCAACCGCTTTCACGCACGTCTGTCAAAATAAAAGTCTAGCGTCAGAAAAAAACAGAATTACGTTTGTTGTTTCTTTGAATGCACACTCCGCAACCCACTCAAAACGTTTTTGCGACCCACCAATTGAAAACACTGCTTAATTTATGTTTTTTGATGACTTAAGGTTAACTAAAGAGCATGAGACGTCATCCTGCTGGTCAGTAACGTTATTTGGCATAGCCTATTTCATTCTGTAACAAACATATTTGTATTATGCTATTGTTTTTGTTGGTGTTAATCATTTCTTTCAGATATAACGATGATCACTGCGTTTGTCTTACCAATGGTGGTATCTTCCTGTCAGCAATTAAGTTACAGTTTGTCTGTAAGCTTTTTTTTATTAATGTACAATGTTGCCAGATATTGCTATGAAAAACAAGCAATTTCAAAAAGAAAGAAAAAGATATCCGAAATAAGTTTCAAAGCTTGTGTTTTGTGAATAAGATTAATATATCACTAACACTAACGTTCAACTTTACACTTTATAAACGTCCCAAGACTCCCAAAGTGTCACAATAAATTGGAAAAACGAGTAAAAAAACACGTATAATAGGTGCATCTGGCAACAAATGGAGGCATACCCGCGCTCTCACTCAACGCGCTCTCAAGCCCCGTTCACTGCGCTAGCTTCTCGCAGCAACATGATAATTGCAAACACTCATATGATATGGGGTGGTTTAAATGGCAAAATAATCATTCAGAGAGCTTGACATTTATTTTTGAATATAAAAAAATGACCGAGGTCCGGACCTCGGTGACCTCATAGCTGGCTACGGCCGTGGCTGTGTGATGATTCTGATTGAAAATACATCAGCGATGACCTACATTCAATGCAGAGCAAGATTCAGGGCGCGATAATCTCGTGAATGCTATTGTAGATTAGATTTTACAAACATTCAATACAAACAAACGTGCAGTATATTTTGGCTTTTCGAATAAACAATCAGGTAACTTAGGCTACACGAAAATACAGAAGGGGCTAGGGTTTTTCCAGTACATAATATTCTTCTATAAAGGACACCATATTATTGTATATTTTTTTCAGCCCTTTGAGGGCTTTTTAAAGGCTATAGCGAAATAAACTCATTATAAAATGCACAACGCGTTGGTTTCACTTTCAAGTAGGCTAACGTTACTTTTAGATTTGTGTATGTAAAAAATTACCAGCAGAAGTATGTTGTTAACAAGTCATCTTTATTAATTACTAAAGTGTGTTCGGGAGGACTTATTACATAATATGGACCAGAGCCATATAGAGATAGAGTTGCGACAACGGAAGTTCAGAATGCTTGGTCGTCACGTGATTCACGTAGACTTCAGATAGTTCCAGGAAGTGCTTTGGCGGGCAATTCAAACTGTAAGAATAGAGTGACAGAACTGCGATTTTTGGTAATTAGTAGGCAATAAATGCATTTATTTTATATATTTATATAACACACCGACATATGTATGTAACTTGAGTATGTAGTTACAGCGATGTTGTTTTTAAAGTATTTAAATCAGCTAATATTTGAGGATTAGTGTTCGATTACCGTTATTTGCCTTAACTTATTTCAAGTATATTCTAACTTGTATAAAGACAGGTTGCTGTTCCCTTTTTATGTTACGTTTTATTCATTGTTTTACTAATCTCATGGTAACTAATGTCATATTTATGACTTTCAGATAGTACAGAGACAGGCTGGTGACAGGTGATTGTCAGCTCGCACCGCACAATGGGTCAATGAACTGTGAATGAAACAATGAAAAATAAGCTTATTGTTTACAGTTCTTACAATTATATATAGTAATATAATTACTTAGTGTATTATAAATATTATATATTTAATGTGTATTTCTTACAATACTTATTCATATACACAATATATTTAGGTTTTAAAACAACTTAAGCATCTGTTTTGTACTCATATAAACATGTACACTGCCGTTCAAAAGTAATGATGCTGAAAATTCAGCTTTGCATCACAGGAATAAATGCCATTTAAAATGGAAAACAGTTATTTTAAATAATAATATATTACAATATTACTTTTTTGTATTTTATTTCAAATAAATGCAATTAACTATTTACAGCAATTAATGAATACAATGAATACAATTCTAATAAATGTAATAGCATGCCAAGCATTTTGTCTGTGTCCTTTCTTTCATGTTGTCCTTGCATAGTCTCCACCATGGTTTGCTGTGCTGCATGGGGATGCTCCAATCAGCTCAGAGAAAGGTGTGCGAATGTATGGCTTCCCCGCTGACATGGAGAGGAGAAAAAAAAATGGTTGTCTCAAGTCAGCAGGAGCAATTTAAATATAAATACAAATTACAACAACAAAAAAATTTGTGAGGTAATTATATTTAAATGTATTTGCATTTTTTCACAAAGAACACCCCAATGGGAAAAGTATTTACTAAAAATAAGGAACGAGCAAAGCCTTGCAAAACCCAGGGAGCTGATATTCATAGTGAGGGTGCGGTCTTATTGCAGGGAGTCATCAGTGTTACCTATAACTGTGCCTTTAACCACCATGTGATATGTACAGTATGTGGGTAGACCAAAAAAAAGAGAGTTGTGTGTGGAAACTAAACTCAAGTTCGTTTTCCTTGTTTCTGTTTCCCTATACATTTTTCTCCAAAAATGTTATGTTATGATTATTGTTTGTTAATAAAAACACTATTGGACCGAGACTTTCGTGTTGACCCTCTTTGTGTTATGGCAATGGCCTTAACAGACAAAAATCAAACTGCTAAAATATAGGCAGGTAATAGTCAATTGAATCACAATGCCTAAAAACACTCCACCCATATGTTTTTGCAAACTCAACTCACTCTAAATTTATATCAATATGCTGCATTTTATTATTAGGAAATTGTATTCTTTAATACGTGTTATAGGAACTAATCTTGATTAACATTTTTACCACTTCCACCCACCGCTGTCACACGCGGTCAAACGTTATATTTAACTAATATCTAGACTTCCCCATCCTGTAAAAAAATATATGTTTAGATTCTTTTTCTCTAATTCCAAAAACGATGGATGAAACTGAATTAAGAGAACAGATTTTACAATTAATAGGGTGTTCGTTACTAACTTTATCCAGTAGCCAATCTAGACTAATCTGTTAGTTATCTGATAACATCTCTTAAATCTACTAATTTAATGAGTAATAATCTACTAGGAGGTTTTAAAGTACAAGTTACTTTTATTCAAATGTACTGATAATATACAATATTTTTTTTAAACATCTAACCTTTTAAAAGTGCGTCGCAAACGGTTTGTTCTGCTGCATCTCTATGGCGCTGCATGTGTTTGCTGCTACTTCCGGGAACTTTTGAGAGGCTCCACGAGCCGCCATTGCTGTAAAAAAAAACGTTCCATTGGAGTGAATGGAGTTGTCACAACTCTCTCTCTATATGGCTCTGATATGGACATAATATGAGCGTGATCTTGCGTTATTTCCTTCACTTCTCGCGAGCGTTTGGCTGTAGTTTGCGGAGCAGACAGAGTTGTAGGCGATTCTTCCTATTGTAAAGTCATGTAGTGTGTAACCTCCTGTCGCCGATCCATCGTGCAATGTGAACACAGCAGCGACTGAATACCCCCGATAGTCGTGCAGTGTGAAAACAACAATGATCCGATGACTTTGAAAATCGTGCAGTGTGAACTCGGCGTTAGTACCTCAGAAAGAGAAAAAAAATGAGGAGCAGGTACAGTCAGAAATGGTGAAGGACCAAGTGTTGACATAAAGGTGAAAAGGAAATTAATCTTCAGGTTTTGTTAATTTAAATATAGGCAAAACATATCTGTGAAGGTGCGTTCACACCAGACACGAATGAAGCGTTACGCGCAAATGATTTACATGTTAAGTCATTGCAAAGGAGCGATAGACAATCATGTGGCGATATTCGCGCGAATGAGGCGGCGCGAATTGAGCGTTTGGGGTGTTTGACGCGCTATTCGTGCGAATAACGCGAGTTGAAAAATCGGGCGTTAACCAATCAGGAGCTTGCTCTAGCAGTGACGTGATTATGAGCGGAGGCAGAAAATCCGAAACAACAATGGAGGACAAATTAATCTTGGTTGTATGTGGGTACCTGCAGCTGTACGATACTACTTCGTACTTTTACAAAAACAGGAATACGTTTTGCAAGGAGACTGGAGCTGCCTGGCAGAAGCCCCTCCCATGACGCAAATTCGCGTCTGTTGTGTAGTGAATTTCACGCGCGAATGGCGCGAATTTCACACGCGAATGAAGCGAGTAAACTCAAAATGTTCAAGCGTCCAACTACGTGCGAATAGTGCGATTTATCGCGTCTGGTGTGAACGCACCTTTAGAATGATTTGCAGTAAAACAAGGAGAAGAAGATCTGTTAGAACAGGTCTATTATTGATGTTTGATTACTTCTGCCGATCGTAGAGTGCTATGCTACGACATGAACGCTGGTCACCAAAACAGCCACAGCTCATTTTGTTGATGCTTGCTTGCTTTATATAAGTATATATGTTTATTTAATATCATAATGACATCAAAATGTCATACAAAATGGAGGACAAAACCGCTTGCAGCATCTGCTAAATTTAACCCTTTTCTCAGTTTCCACACGTTTCCCGAAGAAAAGGAAATTCAGAAGAGGTGTGCAGTTAATATACAACAAGACAAGAGTGTAGCCGGCATTTCCAAAGTACAGACCTGATCGAGCCTCCAACTCCAGCGGGATGCAAACGTCCGAAGAATGGAGCTGACCCGGTGCTTTTTCACTGGAGCAACTTCACTCCTCATGACCCACGGACCGGAGTTTGAGAATATAGAGACACCACACACAGACACTTTGCATACTGATGACCCCTCTATGGATGTGAAATATCTGGACCATGACTCCTGTTCCGCTGCTGAGCTTGCTGCCCTGGATTTGTCCCTGGACCCCACTGAAGATCTTTCTTACCTTTTTAACATCTGAAGAACACTTTTGTGAAACAGAAAGACTCTTCTATGGCATCGTGAAGCACCTTTATTTTTAAGAGTGTATATATCATTCACTTTACTGTTATAATTTGAAAATGAAATAGAGATATAGAATTGTGAAACATACCCTAATCAGATTACCTGGCTAAATAAAATTATATGTTTGCAAAATCATGCATACATTATGTTATTAATTCACATTTATGTTTGTAAAGCCTTTAAACAATAGCAAAAAATCACGTGCACTGCACAATTCAAAATAGGCAATTTTGTCAATATGGTAAAATGACAAAGTATTTAACACTCAAGTATCTGCTGAATTGCATTCATTATTGGAATGTTAGTAATGCATTGTCCAGCTTAGTTCAGTTTAAATAATATGTGTCAATCAAGTCGATGATTGTGCTGAAATGAAGTGTCCCCAACTGAGGTCAAGCCATAGCGACAGCGGCAAGGAACGAAAACTCCATCGGTGACAGAAGGAGAAAAAAAACCTTGGGCGAAACCAGGCTCAGTCGGGGGGCCAGTTCCCCTCCGGCCAGACGAATCAGTAGTTTGTTCCAACTGCAGCAAAGTCAGAGTGTAAGTGGTCCACTGGTTCCGGGGGTTCTTTCCCCGATGGATGTCTAGGTGACGAGGTCCTCACTGGAGATCTGTCTCTGGGGCTCATCTCGAGGGGTTGTCATCGTCTCTTCTCAGGTGTTCGGTCATCTCTATCGTTAAGGGTAGGATCCAGACTGAAGCTTGTGTAATTCCTAACTACCACGGGATGTTAATTCCGTGGAGTAACATAGAAACAGTAAGACAATTAGCGTAGCAGCGGCTCCATCCAGAATAACCTGGATTAAATTATCAGTATAACCAAGCTAAAGATAATAATGTGCATTTGTTCAGATAGATTGGCAGTACAAGATTGTGAGATGCATTATATGAATGCTTGGCTAAAGAGATGCGTCTTTAATCTAGATTTAAACAGAGAGAGTGTGTCTGAACCCCGAACGTTTTCAGGAAGGCTATTCATAGTTTGGAGCCAGATATGAAAAAGTTCTACCTCCTTTTGTGGACTTTGCTATCTAGGTACTACCAAGAGTCCAGAGTTTGCGACCTAAGGGAGCGGGGTTGGATTGTAGCGTGATAAAAGATTAGTTAGTTACGCAGGAGCTAATCATTTAGGGCTTTATAGGCAAGTAATAATATTTGTAACTGATACGAAATTTAATAGGTAGCCAGTGCAGAGACTGTAAAATTGGAGTATTATGGTCATATTTTCTTGGACCTGGTAAGGACTCTGCCGCAGCAGCATTTTGTACTATCTGTAGCTTGTTATTGAAGATGCAGGACAACACCTAGCAGTGCATTACAATAGTCCAGTCTAGAGGTCATGAATGCATGAACTAACTTTTCTGCATCAGAAAACTTAACATGTTCCGTAGCTTGGAAATGTTTCTAAGATGGAAGAATGCTGTTTTTGTAACATTGGAAATATGATTTTCAAAGATAGGTTGCTGTCTAATATAACACCTGATTTTTAACTGTAGAGGAAGTAACATTACATCCGTCTAGTTGCAAATTGTAATCCAAGAGATTCTGTGTACTATTTTTTAGGTCCAATAATGTAATATCTCGGTCTTATTGAATTTAATAGGAGAAAATTACTGGTCATCCAATATTTTTATATTTTTAACACACTCTGTTAGCTTAGATAGTTTAGAAGTTTCATTGGTTTTGTTGAGATATATAGTTGAGTGTCATCAGCATAACAATGGAAACTAATCCCGTATTTTCTAATAATATTACCAAGGGGCAGCATATATAATGAAAATAATAGAGGACCTAGGACAGATCCTTGTGGTACTCCATACTTTACTGGTGATAATTGAGATGACTCCCCGTTAAATAAACAAAGTGGTAGCGATCGGACAGGTAGGATCTAAACCATCTTAGAGCTGCCCTTGAACACCTGTATAGTTTTGTAATCGATCTATCAGTATGTCATGATCTATAGTGTCGAACGCAGCACTAAGATCAAGTAAAATAGCAACGAGATGCAGCCTTTGTCTGACGCAAGAAGAAGTCATTTGTAATTTTAACAAGTGCCGTTTCTGTGCTATGGCGGGGTGAAACCTGACTGAAATTCTTCATAGATATCATTTTTTGCAAAAAGGAGCACAATTGAGCAGACACTACTTTTTCTAATATTTTCGACATAAACGGAAGATTTGAAATGGGCCTGTAATTTGCCAGTTCACAAGGATCTAAATTTTGGTTTCTTAATAAGAGGCTTAATAACTGCCAGCTTAAATGGTTTTGGGACGTGACCTAAAGATAGCGAGGACGTAATAATATTGAGAAGCGGTTGTTCTGCTCAGGTAACAACTCTTTCAATAGTTTAGTGGGTACAGGATTAATAAACATGTTGTTGGTTTAGATGCAGTGATAGTTTATTTAGCTCATCCTGTCCTATCGTTGTAAAGCACTGCAGTATTTCTTTGGGTGCGATGAATGATGCTGAAGTACTAGACGCTGTAGAATCTACGTTTGTTATTGTATTTCTGATATTATCTATTTTATCAGTAAAGAAATTCATAAAGTCATTACTATTAAACTGTGAGGGAATATTAGATCGGGTGACATCTGTTTATTTGTTAATCTAGCCACTGTGCTAAATAAAAAACCTGGATTGAATTTTGTGATTATCTATGAGTTTGCGGATATACTCGTTTTCATTCATTGAAACTCGCAGTCTATAGCTGAACATACTGATTTTCCACGCAATTCTAAAGACTTCCAAGTTACTTTTTCTCCATTTGCGCTCAAGAATACGAGTTTCTTTCTTGAGACATTTTATAACTGTTTACCAATGGCGCAGCCGTTTTTCTCTAACCCTTTTAAATTTATGGGTGCAACAGTTTCTAACGTATTAGAAAATAGTTCCCATGTTGCTATAAATTGTTCTATTCCTCTGTATTTATGGGTACCCCAGAGCAGTTGAGATAAATCAGGCAGGTTATTTTGAATCTGTCTTTAGTGGCTGGAATACAACATCTGCCTGGGCGATACACGCGGAGCCATAGTTAATATCAGTAATATGCAGCATGCATGATACAAGGAAATGTACAGTACATCAATCAATCCCTATATTAATTATCTCACTATCACCTCAATTCCATGCGATATTATTAAATCTAGCTTATGATTAGACCAATGTGGGCCCGGTGACATTTTGCTTGACACCACAAAAGAGTTTATTAGGTCAGTAAACGCAAGTCCTAATGCAATCATTTGTATTATCAACGTGAATGTTAAAAATCCCAACAAATTAGTGCTTTATCCACAGTAACCAATAGGTCTGAGAGGAAATCTCCCAAATTCTTTTAAAACATTAATATTCCTGGCGGTCATACACAGTAGCCGCCAGAGCAATTCCTAGACAGATTTATTTTCTAAAAGGACAATATTGACATAATTTTCTAATATTAACCATTATCCTGTTTTCTCTTACATAGATCACATCACACACTAAATATTCGACACCGACCGCCCGACCCTACTTCCGAGTACCATCTACACAACGTATTATTTATCTAGTAAACTTACTACCCCAAATACACCAAATAAAACCTTCTTAAACATACTTTACTCTACAACCCATCACACAATAAATATATCAACAATCCAAACCAAACATCAAACTTTAGTTATCAATTCACTAACTTTGCCCAAGTTTTAAAATTCAATATTTTTAGCCATTTATTTTGCAATAAACTTGAAATTTTGTTCACATTTATTGCATTTCCTTCATATTTAAATTTATATTTTGAACTCAATTTTCGGGGAATTGACATCTGTATGATTGGACATCATACCAACAACCTTTATCATTTAAATAGAGAACTTCCACCACTCATAACAATTTACAATTAAACAATACCCACTCTCTATCTACCATAGAGAATACGTCCCTTGTCAAAACCTTACGTCTACAGGATGTTATACTTCGGAGTTCCCACCAACTCCACTCGGGTCAGGCCATCCGCTCAACAGAAAATACCACGCTCCAAATATAACCACAAAGAGAATTTCTGCACTGTACACCACCCAAACCCATTCATTTAAACATCCACAACCTAAACCACTTACTACCTCGTTTCTCGTACGAGGTCCTCACACGACTCCTCATCCCTAATGATCTTGCCATACTCTCTCGATTACCTCCTACCCTCAACCTTTCAGTACCTCCTCTCCGCAGCTAGTTGCCGTCTATCCACACCCCGCGTGAATCCCACTCACACTAACACCCTCTTTTCATCAGGACGCCATCTGCTCAGAAAACATCCCACGAGCACCAGGGAGACATGAGTGTGCACTTTACCTCTCAGCTAATGTAGCACGGACATGCCGGACGATTGAGTCTCCGATGACCACAGCGTCACGATCAGTCTCGCAGAGAGGGGGCGAAGCGGTTCCGGGATGAGATGTCGAAGACCGGGGGGGGGGGAGAAGTCGTCGCCCGGGGCCTGGATCGCGTCTTCCGCTGCTGCACCCAGGGGTCCGTGGGTTCCCGGCGCCGGAGTGAAGGCCATCTGTGACGATCGCGTCCCGGGTGCACGGGGCCTGTGCAGAGAAACACACGGAGTAGAGGTGGTGGGAGCGGTTAGCAGCGCGTTGCATACTTACCCCGGACTTATGAGCGTCAGCCCGAGATGTTTCAGCGCTGCTATCCGTTTCCTCAGCTGGGCCTGTTTCCCAAGCAGCTCGCGGATCCGTGTCTCCACGGCCTCCAGCTCCAGCTGCGCCGAATGCAGCTCACGTGTCCTCACCTGCACACAAAGGTAGACACGAATCTGCCATTTAAGCAAGTAACAGTGAAACATTGTTAATGTGTGTATACGTGTATGAAAAGGGGTATTAGCTGTGTTAGCGGAACCCGCGCTGGCTTGCTGCTAAAGCTAATAGCGGACTTGGGAAATCAAAATAAAACTTGCGATAACAAGCCGCTCTGATTATTCTCGTTGCAGAATGCGATCGGGAATATATTCACACGTTATAGAAACACAAATTATTGTGTATCAAATCGGAAATTTAGATAGAAAATAGACGATAAACAATTGGCTTGGCGGAGATTCAGCTCAGAACAAGCGTCAACGACAAACCGGAAGTAAATCAGCATGTTTGCCGTTGCCGTGTGTGTGGCAAAATCAAAGTCCCCAAAACTTTTGATTTTATTACATTACATTCTAAATGTTTGTAAAAGCCTTTTCACACTAAATGCAAAAAATCAGCATGTATCTGCACAATGACACTTTTGAATTTAAACAATAGATACCTTATGGGGATGTGTAGGGGACTTGCACTTGAAGTAAAAGGAACAAAGTATAATTGAACATCTATCAAGGTGCTTTGCTCATTCTGTGTGTGTGTGTGTGTGTGTGCATGTTTATGTGGTTTATGAGGACACAAATTTGTATAATGACATGGGTATGACATTGGTATTACAAGGAGAAGGTGATTTATTAGGACATTTTCAGTGTCCCCATAATTCAAAATGTTTATAAATCATACAGAGTGAGTTTTGGGGGGGAAAGTAGAAAGGCAAAAAGTTCCCTGTGAGGGCTAAGTTTAGGTGTAGGGCAATAGCACATACAGTTTATACTGTATAAAAACCATTACGCCTATGGAGAGTCCCCGTAAACCATAAAAACCAACATGAGAGAGTGTGTGTGTGTGCGTGCGTGCGTGTGTGTGTAATTCAGAGAAGTTTTAGCCGAGGGCATTCATCTGCCTGAAAGTGGGAAAGCAGACTTTGATCAGAAGGCTTAGAACGAAAACCTGAGAGAATGTAAGAAGGCGAGATGAAGAAAAAGAGAGTTAAGCGTTAACAGACAGAGAGATGTCTAATCCATCCCAGAGGATTCATTTAATCACCTTTTTATTTCTCCCCTTTTCCCATGCTTTCACATGACGTTTTTCATTATTTTTCTTTTCTTTTAACTGTTAAATGGAAGAATGGGAAATGTTTGAAACAAATCTTTTTTTAAGTATAAAGTTGATAAAAACGAATGATGGAGTTTGTAATGACATGAGATAAATTACCTCTGTAATACTGTAATATAGAAAATAAAAGAACTGATATGGCAACCTCAAGCACATCTGTATTTAATAGCTTTTGATCTATTCTGTTGTCATTTGATTCATTTTTAACGACAGGGAGTTTTTTTGTAAATGGATGATGAAGTCTGCGCTTTACATTTCTGTGGATGATAATGTGGCGGTTGCCATGACAGCAGAACAAGGGGACGAGACACATGCACATGCTCTAACTTTCTATAAATAGAGGGACAGTAATTAAAGACGTTGAATGGACCTGTTTAACATCATGGGATTGTGGGGGCATTAACAATTCACACTGCGTTAAAGCATACAGCTTATGAATGATGCAGTATGAGTTTTGTTGCTGTTTATTTTTGATTGGTTTCATTGTGAATGACTGTCAGAGTTTAATCTAAATATGCTCATCACTGATAAAACACAAACATAAGCATACAATGGCACACTGACAAATGCACTTCACTTTGTACACTGCCTATTCCGTCTTACTGTAAAAAAAACTGCGAGGAATTACAGTATATTCCAGGTTAATAATCGCATTACTTTCACAGTTGGACTTCTCTTGTATCTTAACTGCACTCTCAGAAATGTCTTATAAACGGCATCATACTGTGTTTCTGCAGTGCATAAGTGCTATGAATGTTCCCAGCATGCAATGCAGCACGAATGGATCATGCCGTGTAGAGAATATAAATGTGTGGTTTTATTTGTGCTGTTGAACTTGTTTCTGTGTGTTTCATGTGTTATGTTGGTCTATGTAGTAAGCTAAGTGTTGTTTTTATTTGTTGAGTGTTCTCATTGTTGTGTTTTGTATGTCAAGTGTTGATGTCACATCTTTCAAATAAAATTATGTTGCTGCATATGCACGGTCAATGCGAAATGAATGAATCACTCACTGAGAAAATTTTTCAATATAAAAGATTCAAAATGAATAAATTGATCAAGAAAGGTCATCACTGCTAGCTAGCTATAGGTCATAGATCCTTTGCTATCTAGAGAAGCTGGTTTTGTATGGAGTGTAGATTAATGTGTGTGTGTGGGGGGGGTAATTTAAAGTACTTTAAAATAAGGCAGCAACATAAGACGTGAAGAAAACGAAGGGGTATGAATACTTTCACTGTATATAATTGTATATATATATATGTTGTATTTAAGAATACTTCTACTCACTTGTACTTTTCTAGCTAACTTTGCATTTTTACATTACTTATGCATTACTCATTTGTGCAAATCTTTTTGGATAAAAGCATCTGTTAAATGAATGCATGTGAATGGGAAAAAATATTGTTGAGTTTGCCGTTTTGGCTAGAAGTGCATTCCCAGAGAGGACAGGATGGGGAGATGATGCCCTCCAGTTCTACAGTAAACTAGATGAACTCTTTTGGTGTGAGGCCAGAGTGAGAACAGATGGCTTGCTATCTCTGTGTGTGTTTGTACATTTCTGTGGGTGAATCTTACAGACATAGAAGTTATATTTTGCATAATATTACACTGCATGCATTCAGACAAGAGCCAACTTTTGAAATAAGTTCAAATCAGGGCAGGGGAACACTCTTGAAACTAAAAGTGCTTCAAAATCTCGCTTTCTCGCTTTCTCTCGCTTTACATCTCGCTTTCTGTCGCGGATGTAACCCGATCCTTCAAACGGATGAACATTCGTAAAGCTGTGGGTCCGGATGGTATACCTGGCCGTGTTCTCAAAGCATGCGCTTTCCAGCTAGCCAGGGTTTTTACAGACATTTTCAATCTGTCCCTCTCTCTGTCTGTGGTTCCCTCATGCTTCAAAAAATCCACCATTGTGCCCATACCTAAGAAAAATAAAATCACATGCTTGAATGACTGGAGGCCCGTTGCTCTGACCCCCATCTTCAGCAAGTGTTTTGAGAAGCTCGTCAGAGAACGCATCTGCTCTGTGCTGCCTGCTTCACTGGACCCACTACAATTTGCATATCGCAGTAACCGTTCCACAGACGATGATATTGCCTTCACCCTGCACACTGCTCTCTCCCACCTGGAAATAAAGAGCACCTATGTGAGGATGCTGTTCGTGGATTATGGTTCGGCATTTAACACCATAGTGCCTGCCACACTGGTTGCGAAGCTCCAGACTCTGGACTGAACAGATCTCTGTGCAGCTGGATCCTGGACTTCCTGACAGGCAGAAGTCAGGTGTCAGAATGGGCAACAACACCTCATCTTCTCTGATCCTCAACACTGGTGCTCCGCAGGGCTGCGTCCTCAGCCCACTCCTGTACTCCCTGTACACCAGTGGGGATTTCTTTAAGACTGCAAGGGAAGCTCGGCTTCCCCTATAATGTCAAACAATTAATGGTCAAATATGTACTATTGTGTTAAAATTAAAATGCGTTCGAACACGTTCATCTCGAAGACGAGTTGGTTCAGAATCAGCTACATATAGCTGTTCGGCTGACTCGATTTGCTTCTCCTACATTCCCGTAGCGTCAGTGTATTTCCCTGCTGAAGCCCAGCGTCCATTGACTTCAATGGGGCTGATTTGAACAGTTTTTTTCAGTTCTTCGATACTAGATGGTCATTGGATAAATGCTGCGATTTATCCCGCCCACGGACGCTCAGCGTCTCTGGGGGTGAATGGAGGAGTGGGCTGGCCTGGACTCTGGGCTTCTGCGTGATGATTGGAGGGTCTGTCGAAAGACTGCATCTCCTTTTGATTGACAGCGATTTTGTACTTATAAAGTCACTGACGCTGAAGCTATTCGAGCTCAGTCCATCACGGATTTTGCAAGTGTAGTCGAAAGACAAAGTACTGCAACCTATTCTTGGTATTTGGCTTGGTGAAATTGCTAGTCAATTTTCATC